>AYEL01080558.1:0-11112 GCA_000484575.1 Olivierus martensii
TTGACAGGATATTTTACAATATTGTTTTTCCTCAGATCTCCAGACTTGGATTTTGCAGCTGTTTGTAATTTGATCATTGTTTCTTCTCTTAAGGCATTATTTATGGTTTGTTTGACAGTTATAAAATTCTTCCGTCTCCCCTCCAACCTAAAGTGTCATTTACAGTTAAACCTTCCCCAATTGAATTGGTTAGTTTTACAGTTTAAACTACTGCGTCACACCTGCAATCTAGAGTCCTCAGTATGGAACATAAATTTAATTTCCGATTTTTTTTACTACAAAAATAAGTTTATAGAATATTGATTTGGGAACTTTGGGGTCCCCTGTTGATGGGGGCCTAGCAATTGCCCTTTTTGCCCATAGGATAACACGCCACTGCTTGTGTCTCCTTACTTTAGGTAAGCAAGGTACTTATATTTGTCTATACTCTGTTTGGAAAGTTGACACTTGCTGATCTCACATCTAAGGCAATATACTTTGGCAAAGAACAAAATTTATACGGAATGGAGCATTCAAATCCAAACTGTTTTTAGATATGCAAGCAGTTGTGCACGTGTTGTTAAAAAAACAGTTTATAGAGAGTAGTGGGGCATATACTTTGTGCAGTTGCAATAGATAGCTACTGTGCAAAATATTGTTGCGGACGTTCAGCTTCACTGTTTTTGCAGAGTTGGATCTCCTCTAGTCTTCTTAATATTAATTCAACGATAGGGATTTTGCCGCCCCTAGCAAAGTGCCACCTGGGGCAGGTGCCCCTTTGCCACCTATGCTACGCCACTGAGAACGTAGTATATCAACTGGAATAGTCAACACATCATCTTATGCTGTCCTTTAGATCTGACAAAGTTTGATAAGTTTAACTGTTCCAATATACTTAATTCTCAAAAAAACTGTACAAACAGAAGTTGCATAGGGTGAGGTCAGAGTGGCCATGATATCTGGAAATAACAACTGATGACCCATTCATCTGTAAAATACTGTCTTAGCATTTTACAGTACAGTCATAGATCCATGTATTAAGTGCTTCTGACACTAGAATTCTCTGAGCCTCACATCTACATTGTTGCCATTCTGACAATATAGCTTCAATAATAGTGGTTTTTCCTTTTACTGTTGTTGGCAGTGCTGCTGTAGTGCAGGTAAACATCTATGATTTTAAAGAGACTATTTTGCTTTCATAGAGCTGAGTAGTAAATATTATGCAAATAATGTAAGTTATTATAATATAAGACCTCTTATTGTAAAATATAAATAAAAGGAAATGAAAAGCCCATCAGTAAATGCAAAAACCTATTTAATCAAAAATGTTTTCAGCTATCAATGTAGCTTTCTCATCTAAGGTAGGCTATGTGAATAGCCAAAAATATTTTTGATTAAATAGATTTTCTTACTGGATGGGCTTTTTGCTTCCTTTTATGTTAGTTATTTCCGGAGCACCATTTAATGACAAATTTTCTAATTAATTTTTTCAATATATGGAAAGTGCATCAAGTTCCTATTGACCAATTTTTCTTTGTTACATGCCTTAGAATACTGTCCAGAGCCATCTAAATAGGAATACTTTATTTTAACAAACTGTACATTAAATTTTAACAATAATAATTATTATAATATATATATAATTATATACTGTACATATTACAACTATAACAATTATTAATATAATTATTGTTTGATGTACATTATGTAAATGATTGAAATGTTTCAATTAAAGTATAATTATTGTTTTTTTACATAATTAGTTGTGTTATTGCAATTTGAAGATGGTAGGATATAGATTATAACAATAGTAATAATGAAATGCTTTTCTACTTACTTGTTAGTGCTAGATTGTATATTCTATTTTCTACAAATTTTTCACTCCAAATTCACCTGTTTCCAAATCAACCTCACCCATTTGTAAATCAACTTCACCATTTTGCAAATCAATTTCATCCTTTTCCAAATCAAATGTTTCTATAACACTGTTTTCTTAAGCTTTTGTAATAAAAATAAAATCATATGTAAATTTATTGTTAAATATTAGGATGAAATTGATTTATAAAAGGGTGCACTTGATTGCAAATGGGTGAATTTGATTTTTGCGGATGGGTGAAGTTGATTTGTAAAAGAGTGAACTTGATTTGTAAATAAATGAATTGGAATGAAAAACCTGTATTGATCTTTAATGTGTACAATTGTTGACCTTAAAGAATTTTAAAATGTTGAAAGCATTATAAATGAATTTAATATCAATTTTTTATAATTAACATAATAAATAATAATTAAAAAACAAATAATATGAACGTAATTTTACTAGCCAAATTATATCTCTTAAAACTTTAATGGTAATTTTAATGATTTGAAAGAATTTAAACTAATTTTAGCACCATCTCATAATTAGAATAATTTATTATTTTATTAAATCAATGAGTGGCGCCATCTATTAATTAATGTAATCTCGTTAGCCCAAAGATCCCTGGTTTGATCCTGGGCCGAGGCGGATTTTTTTTTTTTAGATAAATTACGGTAGTTAAAAATTCTAGTTTAATTATTAATTAATAGATGGCGCCACTCATGATGTAATAAAATAATAATTATTCTAATTACGAGATGGTGCTAAAATTAGTTTAAATTCGTTCAAATCATTAAAATTACTGTTAAAGTTTCAAGGGATATAATTTGGCTAGTAAAATTAGGTTTATTTGGAATAAATTCCCTTGAGGTTTGTATTATATAAAAGTTTAAGCTTTAATGACTGAGCCAGTCTATGTGTTGTCTGGCTACCGCCATTGAGGGCCTGTGGCTAGATTTAGCCTCGTTAAGAATAGATCTATCGGCAAAGTCCATTGTAGACAATCAAAAATTAATTCTAAATTAATATAACTGTCTGAAGAATTAATCCACTCATTGGCCTCAGTGATCTAGCGGTATGACATTGGGACGTTAGCCCAAAGGTCCCCGGTTCGATTGGGCTGAGGCAGATTTTTTCTTCAGATAAATTAGTTAAAAATTCTAGTTTGAGCCGAGGCAGATTTTTTCTTCAGATAAATTAATTAAAAATTCGAGTTTGTATGACGTTGGGACGTTAGCCCAAAGGTCCCCGGTTCGATCCCGGGCCGAGGCAGATTTTTTTCTTCAGATAAATTAGTTAAAAATTCTAGTTTAATTATTAGGCCGAGGCAGATTTTTTTCTTCAGATAAATTAGTTAAAAATTCTGGTTCAATTATTAATTTTTCGGATAAATTAGTTAAAAATCCTAGTTCAATTATTAATTAATAGATATGCCACTCATTGATTTAATAAAATATTAATTATTCTAATTATGAGATGATGCCACTCATTGATTTAATAAAATAATAATTTATTCTAATTACGAGATGGTGCTAAAATTAGTTTAAATTCTTTCAAATCATTAAAATTACCATTAATGTTTCAAGGGATATAATTTGGCTAGTAAAATTAGGTTTATTTGGAATAAATTCCCTTGAGGTTTGTATTATATAAAAGTTTAAGCAAATAAGATGAATTATATTTGATGCAAGTTGCATTTTCTTATATTATAGGGATGCTATGGCAGCTGTTGTGCATGGAGGCCAACTTAGAGATATGAGTCCAGAACAAATGGATGAACTTTTAAGATATCATACTGAAATTGTATTTGCTCGAACTTCTCCCCAGCAAAAATTAATTATAGTTGAAGGCTGTCAAAAATTAGGAGCTATTGTAGCAGTAACAGGAGATGGTGTCAATGATTCTCCTGCTTTAAAAAAGGCTGATATTGGTAAGATTTTTTCATAATTTTTAAAAAATTATATATAATATACTATAATGGTTATTGTTTCATTCTAAAATACAGGTAGTCCTTGATCCTTGTCATCATAAGTTAAAGCAGTTGTAAGTCAAATGCCCAAAATTTATGGATTTCTCATTACTAATGTTTACTAGAACACTATATATTATCTTAATAAACATAAAGAACATGAAGCTACAAGAATCAGAAACAAAAAAAGAATGCTTTCCATATATCAGACCATTGAGTTAGGGATTTGAATTCATGACATTGCATTAATCAATCACAGAATTTACTGATAACATTGCTACCGTAAATACAGGTGATTGTAAGTCAAGGACTATCTATATATTGAATAGAATAATTATGTCTCATAAAATTTTATTACAAAATCATTTACTCTAATTGTTAATAAATGGCTACCCTTTCTCATCTCCACTATTCATCATTTTATTTAATTGAAGCATAAATTGTAATAGTTCTTAGTAATTAGTAGATGGAATAGATAAGATTATTAATCTTAGTAATACTATTATTGCATCCAATATTTTCTGCTAACATTAAACTCTTTGCAATCAAAATTATAACTGTAAAGAGTTAATTTTGTGCATTTTCTTCTGCATAGAATTATTTCTTATAAATTATTATTGTCTCAATTTTTCACCATGATTTTTTCCATATACTGTAATAAATAGCTAAATAAAAATTTTCATACTTCTTAATAATAGACTTCTTTGCTTTAATCTATTTTTATTTTGGGTTTTAATATTTATATTTTTATTAAATTTTCCAAATTTTATTATTTCAATGAGATCTTTTTTTATGAAATATTTTCCTAAGTTTTTTCTGTATGTTTTTTCTTAAGTTTTTTGTAAGTTTTATCATATATTTTTTAATGACAAGATAATTTTTTATCTAAAAATATTCATTTTTGATAGTTTAAAATCTTATCTCCAATCTGAGCAATAAACAAAGACATGTGAAATTTGATTCTTTGTTTATTTTAGAATTAATGATTATAAGCTCACTCCTATTTTAAATATCTAAAAAGTATTTCATAATTTTATTAAGAAGAGAATATTCTTTAATGTTTTTTATTTTTAACTTCTGCTCTAAAAATTGAACTAAAAAAATTCACAACTTGAACATTTAGAAAAAGTTCTTGTTTTTTATGAAACTTATAATTTCTTCTTTTTTATAGCAGAAAACAAAACATTTTATATTTTCATAAACTGTGGATTGTTTGCAAGCTAAAAAACAACCATGTTTAGAAGAGTGAAGGATAAATCAATTAGTTATAAATTTAAAAATTAAAATTATGTGTGCCATAGATTATGAGAGGACATAATATATTGAAGAGAATGTGAACAGACTATTATATATTTATCTATTAATGACAATTTATTATGATTATTGACATTCTGCAGCTTTATAAAAAGACAAAAAAAAAACAGTTCAGCACTAAGCAGCAAAACACTTCTAATATATAATGAAACATTTTTGACCACTCATAAACTGTCTACATCAGCTTACATTCTAAAGTTACAAGAAACTGTTTCACAGAGATCTGCAATAATGGCCATGGCATATCAGAATTGCCTTTATTTTTGAATTACCCTTGTGTATGTGTGTATGTATATATATAAACATTAATAACTCAGCACAGATCAAAAGTGGAAATATATACTTTAATAGATTAGAAGAACTTTCAGCTTTATTAAGCCATCATCAGCAAATTACAAATAACATAAATAATAGAATGTTATTCGAATGCAAAAAACTTAATAAGAATACAATTTAAAATTAAATACGAGATTATAATATTATATAAAATATTTATAAAATAACTTATAGTTATATAAAGACATAGTAGAATAAAAAAGAATTAATAATAAAAAATTTAACTAAGCACTAAAAAATTAATTCTTAAACAAACCACTGTGGCAGTACTATAGACGGCTGGTTGTCATTTATCATGTGGTATCATTTTCTATATTCATGTATAATTAAAGACTCTGCAATTTTTATATTAACAGAATTATTTAACTGTTTAATAATTTTTGCTTGGTCCCAGTGTATCATGATATTATATTCATAAAAGGAACAGGCCAGAGCAATGTCAAACGTCGTGGCCTCTATCGACCGTTTATGTTCATTAAGTCTAGTTTTTATATATATTTCCACTTTTGATCTGTGCTGAGTTATTAATGTTTATATAAGAAGTGGGATGAAGTTATGCAATGTATATACAGTGAAAACTGACTTCACGACCATCTGTATAAGAAGATCACCTGACGTGACAACCATGATTTTATGGGAACCAAATTTTTTCCCATAGAAATAATGCTATTTGACCTCCATAAGATGACCACCTCCCTAATGCGACCACGACCATCATTTTTATAGACCAAACATAAAATGAAACCGTCTATGACAACCATAATTTTTTAACATCACTACTAATAGACAGACAATTATTGCTTACATCAGTACCGTTTTTTTTTTTAATTTAAATTTCATTTAAGCCAAGCCACTACAATTGAAAAATTTGCACTATACGAATTTTTTCCTATCATTCATATGACAAGAATGACGTAGAGCTCTGGAATAACGAAATCACAGTGTCATTTCTACTTTAATGCATTATCTTTTTAATATGCACGTTTCTTAGATTTGTATCTATGATATGATAATTAAATTTTGTATTAAAAACACTAAAAATCAAAAAATCATAACTTGAAGGCCTATGGCAAAGTGATATAGGGGAAACAGGGAAAGTGAAAGCATCCCTGTTTCCCCTATATCACTTCGCCACCGGATGTTTGTGTTCTACACAAGCGTATTAATCAAATGTAATCTCTTACACGTGTGATGCTATCACTGCACTTTGGATGTGGAAACATGGCTAAACCATGCGCTAAACGGAAAATTAATGCCTTGAATTTAGAACAGCGAATAAAAACGATTTAAGACAGTAAGAAAAGTATTTCTGAATGAGCGTTAGCAGAAAAATTTAACATGGAGAAAATACAGATCCATAAAATATTGTTTCAAAAAGAAATTCTGACTAAATGGAGATTTAGTCAGAATTCCATTTATCCAGAATTCCAAGTAAATGACACTATCCAAGAAACATGTTGAGGAATTAAACTGGCATCAACAATAGAAAATAATAAAAAATTGTTGCTCTATTAAACAACATCGAACACTGCTTTGCCATAGAAATTATAAAAAATAAAAGTAAAATTATAAAAAATATACTATCAATAACAAAGCACTGTTGATAGTTTTAGTTTTTAGTTTTAATTAAATATGTTGTGTTTTTGAATAAATGATAAACAGTGTTATAAATTGTAACAAAAACATACGTTTTGATTTTATTAAAGTGTAATAATTTTGTTTCATTTAAAAATGCATATTCTATTAACCTGGTATAAACGACCAGTTTTAATTGGAACGGGAGGTGGTCGTCTTATACAGGTTCTAGGGTATATATATATAAGATGAAGAAAAACTTCTTTGTAAAGTTTTGCATACTGATAGGGACATCGAAACAAGTCGAAAATGTCAATGAACATGTGGTCTAAACCAGGGATTCTTAATCTTTTGATGACTCCAGACCCCCCCAATGGATTGTCCAATCGTCCCATACCCCCTTCACTTGACTGTCTAAATCAGGGCTGTCCAGCCCACAGACCGCATGTGGCCCACTGCTGTAATGAATGTGGCCCAATGTAAAATCGTAAACTTCCTTAAAACATTGAAATTTTTATGTACTTATTCTTTTTTACATTTTGAAATTTGCCGTAACATAATCAAATATCCCACTAACAATTAAAAAGAAATTTGTTTCATTTTTGTACTAAAATATATAAAAAAATAATGAAGTTAATGAAGTTTTTATTATAATCAAAGCTATAATAAACTGCTTAACTTTCTGATTCAAAGTTCAAAGTTCATAAAATAGCACTTAGAGCAGTATAAAAGTATAAATTTTATTATACAAAAATGTTTTCGATATTATGAGTATCATCGTCAGTTGTACAATTGGTTAGAAGACTAAAGAACCAATTGGTTCTAGAACAGAATTAAAAAAATTAGAACAAATTCAAATTTAAAAGGATTACTAAGTTTAAATAATAAAAATAAATAAAATACAGAAAAAATAATATATAACAAAATTACAAAATTAAAATATTCATTTAACATGAGAATGCAAAATTAAACAGTTAAATATTTCTTCTAACAGCATAACGCTATGCTGCACTGATTCCTTCTGCCTGTCTTCATAATCATCACCATACCTTAAACATAACGAGACAGGTAAAGTTATTAAATTTACCCGTCTGGTTATGTTTAAGTATTTGTAACTTCTCTATTATAGGTAGATCTTTGCTGTTTCGTACGTTCTTTACGACCTTTGCACCTTGCCAGAGCACCTCCGTGTTCTTTTCATACACTCTTTGTGCTAAGGCAGTACAAAAGTCCCCTTTGCGGATGTTGTCCTTATGTTCAAGTATTCTATGTTTAAAATTGCAAGCAGTGGCCCCAATGTATGTCTCCAACTGGTTGTTGTCTAGATTTCTTAAAGGGACTTTATAAACTCCTGTCTTAAAGTCATTAGACCTTTTAGTTTTATCATTGCATATAACATTAAATATTGTAGGGGCTCTCCGGAATACTAGCGTTGTTAGCGGATTTTAACGACGACCTAACCACCTTACTATTGTGAAGCTGGTATGGTATAGGGTAACGGGAGGTGGAGTCTAAAATATCTCAATGGGTGTCGATATTTATGAATGTCCAGAGGGGACCCTTTGTCTTAGAAACTTCTCTCTCGCTTTCATATACAGGTTCTGTAAAAACTTAGTAGCGTAGCCATGCTTTTTACCAAGGTTAAAGATCCTATCCATCTCCGCTTTCCGAAGAAATCTGTTACTGGAGTGCGTCAAACATCTGCTAAAATAAAAATTAAACGCCGACTTTTTGAAGGACCAAGGGTCAAAGGACCATCTTGGTATAATGACAGGAGGAGCAGAGGGTTTTATGTAGACAGTAGTGTTAAATCTACCAGGGTCCGCTAATCGGTTAGAAGACTAAAGAATCAATCGGTTCTTTAGTCTTTTAACCAATTGTACAACTGACGATGATACTCATAGTATCAAAAACGTTTTTGTATAATAAAATTTATACTTTTATACTGCTCTAAGTGCTATTTTATGAACTTTGATCTTTGAAGTTTTTATTATTTAAATATCTATCTACAGTTTCTATTTCCATTTTCTAAAATATTTCTTATTTCAATGATTAAAACTTCTTGACCTGCTCAATGATTTATTTAAAATCATTTTTGTACATTTCTGTTCATTTCTGTACGAAAAGAAGCCAAAGATTATTATACTATGACATTTTTGCATATTTGTCATGATAGATATCATATATTGTACATTATTTATTAACTTTTTTGCTTAATAACTATCGTTAGAATTAGTATATTTTATGTGCAGCCCAAAACAATTTTTTCCTTCAAATGTGGCCCAAGGAAGCCAAAAGATTGGACACCCCTGGTCTAAATAATCATCACCATACCTTATATAAATTGTCAGTATGAATTTCAAATATGTCAACAGCTTGAATTTACTATACTAGAGATTGAGTTCCATACTCCAGCATTTGGTTCCTATACCCCCAAGGGGTATGGATTTATCCCCAGTTAAGAACCCCTGGTCTAAATGATACTGTATTCAAGTTAGAATCCTTTAAAGCTAGTCAATAGCTATCAAGCATGTGAAGTGCCATTGCCACATGTTGCGTCACTCAATGATTGGCTAGCTTTAAAGGGTTCTAACTCAAAACAGTGCCATTTAGACCATATATGTTTATTGACATTTTTGATTTGTTTCAATGCCTTCCAGTAAGTAAAACTTTATGACGAAGTTTTTCTTCATCCTATATATCGGGTGTCAAACTGGCGGCCCGCGAGCCGCATGCGGCCCTCAAAGTGATTTTTTGTGGCCCCAATACTATTAACTAAAATGAAAATGAGAACAATATGTTATGAGATAATAGGAATTAATTGTTGCTTGATAGCTATGTCATATACTATGATGCACTAGTTTGGTTTTAATGAAATGTGATTTTAATAAAATTTGTTGTACAAGTTTTTTTGATTGGCCTTATTGGACATAAACATACAGATGGCTTTCAGATTGATGACACAAACTCAGTGCTTTCTTTCAAGAACTACATCGTTTTGTGCAAAATTTCTTACCAAAAAACAAAAAGTCATAAATGAGAACCTGTATTTTTTTGGGATAGCCAAATACCCAATAATCAAGTTCCAAACAATCCCTCTTTGAAGGATATATCTTTGAAGGATTGTTAAAGATATTTGTTGTGTTATTAATGTACTGTATATACTCGAATATAAGCCAATCCGTGTATAATCCGACTCCCCCGACTTCAGAGTTTGAAAATCGGTAAAAATGCATAATCCATGTATAAGCCTACCCCAGACTTTAGTACTTAAAATTCGATAAAAATTTTGAAAATGATAAATTACATGATCTTTGATTTTTAGTTGCCGATATATTAATACAATTTGCCAAAATATTTATTTTATTGAAACTTTAAATTATTTTATATATAAAATAAATTATTATAATATAGACACTAATATATCAATTTAAAAAATAAAATTTTACTTTACCCGAAGCGATCGAGCATGTCGTGCCGCCGACTCAAATTTGCATTTGTATGGTGCATCAGATAGGCGATGCCGCGCTGCGAAGCAGAAATTCTCGACAATAATCTAGCTAAAGTGATCCAACGCAGCGCGCCTACATAAGATTCTTGGATTATTGTTGAGAATTTCTGCGTCACGGCACATCAGGCAGCACGGCATTGCCTATCTGATGCACTTATATAAATGCAGGTTGGATTCAGTGGTGCGACGCGCTCGATCGCAACAGGTAAAGTAAAATTTTACTCGGAAGCGAGTTTGATGTCGGTGTATGACATTATCGTAGGATGACGTAGCTTCAGAAAATATCAAGTTAACGAATAGTAATAAATTTTTATAATTTATATAAAAATATTTTTTTTTTATTGCTGCTATTGAATAACTTTTTTAAAAAAAGTTCATATTATCACAGTAAAAATTCCTTTAGAATACATCTACGTCACACAGCTCCCAAGCGTGCCGTTAGGATGACATGTGCAACGTGATTTCTAGACATTAAGCGTGCGATTTCAAAGTTTTGATTTTGCTTACGATGAACTTTTTTTGATAGACTAAAGTTATTTTTCAGTACAGATTTTAAATAATTATTATTTTTTC
>AYEL01080560.1:0-78982 GCA_000484575.1 Olivierus martensii
GTTTCTTGATTTTTTATGACATTCATATTTGAAAAAGCGTATTCTTACAAGTATGTAGATCTGAAACTCGACAGAATTTTTTTAATAGTTTCCAATATCAGCTAATATTGGAAACTTTTTATGAGTATACTTCCAAATGGTAAGAAAATTATTGATTTGACAGTTTTAATAAAAAATAAACAAACAATAGCAGTACACTTAAAGAGAATTAAAAAATAATACAAAATAATGATAAATAAATTATTATGTTTTCAGTTTTAATTAAATTTGTAAGGAGAAATAAAGAAGAGATCGTCCAATAATCACTCCGTGATCGATGGATTGAACACTGCTGTTCTAGGCTTTCTTTACAAGATATACTTCTGGCTTCGGAGGCTTTCTTGTTGCACATCATTAATCCCATTTTTATGTTCACCTCTCCTCACTATCTCAATAGATTTTTAAAGAATCTTTTGAAGTTAAACATGGGTTAATTACATTTGTTTCATTTAATTAATTTTTAGATTATACTGATTAACGTCATTTCACAAATGCAGTTTTATCTTCTTGGTGCTTGGCTAATCTATCAGTTAGATTTGTTTGGCTGCTTCTATATATTCCTCTTAACGATTGAAAGAGCAACTATCATAAGGGACAGTGTAAACTCCAATCCCAGTGTACATGGATACTTTTCTTTACTGTTTCTCAGTACCTCAAAGATAGTCTTGTATCTCTTCATAGTTATCTCTGCTTCATAGTGGTATATTTGAATTGTATATCTGATTGTATCTGAGAAAATTAGCAATTATACTACAGCATTTTTAATTTGTCCTGGGTGTAAAGTCTGATCTATATACTTATAAAGATTCCTTGACTAAAAACAAAAATATACTGATTGTAGCAGATTAAACTATAATGCAGAGATACAAGCAAGTTTCTCCTAATTATCATTTATCATATGTTTGTGTTTTATGGACTTATTAGATTAGTTTTATGCCACTCAAAGTCATCTGCATGAATCTGCTAATGACATATGTTGTCATTGGCATGGACAAACTATCAAATTTTAGTATATTTATAAATAATCCTTATTCAAAGTGGAGAAAGGTAATTTTATTGTAGAAGTACTTTCGACTTCAAGAAGTATCATCAGCTTTACACAAAAAACAATTAGAATACAATGTTTTGGAATACAATATATGGAATGTTATTTAAAAAGATTTTTTGAATTAATAAAAAGAATTATAAATGAATGTTAAGATTACATAACGAAAACAAATAAAGGGAATATTATCTAAGTAAATTATACAAAATAAAATAAATTGATAAAATAATAAAAATAAAATAAAAAAGTTAAAAACGAAACTATTAAATTAAAATAAACTATGAATAGAGTTAAAAATTTACATAAAATTAATAAAAAAGCTAAAAACGAAACTATTAAATTAAAATAAACTATGAATAGAGTTAAAAATTTACATAAAAATCATATGGGGGTTATGTAAACCACAGTGCGGGTATAATAACTGGTTGGTTGTCATTTATAACATACGTCATATTATTATACATATTATGTCATTGAACATTATAATAATATGACGTATATTATACTTTGAGGGCGTCTAGCATAGAAAATAATAATGGAAATTTGGGAAAAATTAAGAGAAGACGAGACTGGGTGAGGCAGTGCTAACCAACAAGCACCCAGTCTGGACCTACAAGCAACTCCACTATATGTATCTGTATCGGATTCCATGAGAGGCTTAAGAACGGTGGAAAAAGTTCTAAAGAAAACCAGAGCGAAACCGGCTTTCAAAAGAGGACTGACGGTATTCCAAGCGTTAAAGATCGTCAAAGACAAATATTACCCAGGGCAGGAAACAGGTATTTATAGAATCCCCTTGAGTAATAATCGAGTACACCAGCAGTAACGAAGTGTACATAGGGGCCACAAGGAGAAGCTTCAACGACAGAATCGAGGAGCACAAGAGGGATATTTAACAGGGTAAATTGACTACAGCGCTGGCATGAAGGGCCTATGAAAATGACGTCAGCATTAATTGGATGGGAGCCAAAGTGATACGAAGAGTGTGTGCCAATGTGTCAGCCAGCTCATTCTCGAGGAGGCAGAGTGCCTCTTTACCCAACAAACACGTGTCCCATAAAGGGTGACACAATTTTGAAATTGCTTGAATACGCTAAAAGTTAGTTTAGTTTTAACTTTTGGATGTTGAATATGTTGAATCCATACAAATAATCACATCACATAAGTTTTCTACTTCTATAAATTTCAAAGCCTCTAAGACTGCAAGTAATTCTGCCTGAACTATAGTACAGTTAAGATTAACTTTAAAATCCAAACACTGTAAAACCTCCCTGCCTCGGATAATGCAAAAGGCCAACCCCACACCGTCGTCTGATTTGGAACATCTGTATAAATGTAACACTTGTCGCTTTCTATGTAAGATATTACATAATCGACATTATGATAAGATGGATGACGGAGTGATCGGAAGTCAGCCGGAACTGCCACCTTAAAGTCTTTCCCATCAATTTCTAACCTACAAGAATTAAGTGTAAAGTACAACTGACATTTTTCCCTTAAGAGAAGATCTAGCGGTATCTTATCCAACAGCAGAATGACTGAATTTGTAGATATAATCTGATAACCCTTAATAATTTTAATACAAATACAATGCTGAAATTTCAAAAGAAGTTCCCTTATTTTAATTTTATCCAGAGAATCCCCCTAGACTGGGCATGCATAAGCCAGCTGAGGTACAACCACTCCCTCATAAATAGATTCAATTATGTTCGAGTTTAGGCCCCCCAATGTAGTGTTGCAACCATTGTAAGATTGTTTAGTAAAGCCTCTATTTTGCCGAGGACATGCCAAACATGTGGTTCCAAGATAGATTTTTGTTGATAATACACCCTAAATACGGCACTTAAATTCTTTAACATAGTTTAAAACAATTCCATTGAGGCTGGATTCACACTGGTCTGAGACCACGTCTACGACTATGACCACAACTGACAACTTGCGATAGAACATGCACATTGATCACGACTGGCTTCATGATTTTTCGAATCAACCAATAGCAACTGCGTAAACAGCAGTCAATAAGAGCTGATGTAGCTTACAGCTCGTAACAGATGGCCAAATGACTCCTTTCTATTGGCTATCGTAATGATGTAGCCACTGCAACAGCGACAATATTCAGTAAGTTGAATATTGTCGTGGTTGCAATGAAGAGCCGTGAAGTGGGGCCTGATGGGATTATTTCTATAGGAATGGTCACGGTTGTGGTCAAGATTGTGATCATAAGGTCAGTATGAATCCAGCCTAAGTCTGATAACAGAGAAGGTAATTTTGTTTTTTTGTGAGATTATCATGAGATTAGTCTTATCCAGATTAAACTTCAACATATTCTCCTCTCCCCAATTTATAATTAATAATAGGACCAAATTTCCCTTTCTTTCAAGAGACCCGAAGTCATTATCCTCAATGGTCACCAAGCAGTCGTCTGCAAAACAGACAATATTATACCCCTACAGTAACTTAATGTCAAAAATAGTATTCATAAGTATGTTCCAGAAACCCGGATTGCAGGCTAATCTCTGCGGACAACCCATGGAGATGTCGTGCATGTGTGCAATGTTATTGTATAATAATGTAACCTGTCTTCTCGAGAAATAATCAGTAGCCAATATCAGCCGTATATAAATTACATGGACACCCATGTCTATGCAAATTGTATTTTAGGAACCCATGCCCTGTCAAACACTGAATTAATATCCAATGAAATCAACAAACAATTACTTTTTTCAAAAGTGCATTTTGTGCCTGCTGTTTAACATAAAGTATGGCATCGATGGTACTACATTGTGGAGTAAACCCATATTGGCAAATGTTCAACTTGTGACCTCTATGGAGGAAGTGATTAATTTTATTTATTAGAGCCTTTTTCTAAGACCTTCCCAAATATGGGCAATAAACTAATTGGCCGATAACAGTTGGGTTTATCTATAGTCCACTTACCAGGCTTAGGTATCAGTTTACAGATCCCTTTCTTCCAAACATCAGGGAATTTTTCCCTCATGCAAGCATGCATTATATATAGAAACCATAAGATCAGGGTGTATCGAGAAAATGTGTTTAGCTATTTCTGAGGTGATTGAATCATGTCCGGGCACCTTTCTGTTTGCCAAGCCATTCACTATACTATGTATCTCTTCCAGAGAAAAATATAAATCATCCTCTGCAACATATGGCTGCTTACTGCAGTAACGAATCAGCTATGTGTAGTGCTATCCTGGCCGGGGTCATCCGTAGGGAAAAATAATCCATTATAACACCAACTGCCCTATTAGAGCTAAAACACACATTACCATCATCAGTTAGCAGAGTAGGCGGCATGGCTCTAGTATCAGAGCTTTTCAGAAAAGCATATACTTTACCCCAAGGGTCCCAATTCCCCTCCACATCATAAAACTCCTTCCAAGATCTGGATTTACTATTATGAATTTCCTTCTGATAAACTCGTTTTGCAAAAAGATATTCCCGGTACAAAGAATCTCGAAAAGATTGATTCCGACAAGACTGATACCGCCAACATAAAGTATTAACTAAGTGCTTACTGGTTGTTAGAGTTGGAGTCCACCAAGGGACAGAATGTTTTTTCTCAACGTGTATTGGAATGTTTCTGCTACAGCAGTATTTTATGAGGTCTGTGAACTGATTAACTGTATAATTAATGTTGTAACCAAATTGTATTTGTTCCATTAATTTGGGTATGCCATCTATGTAGTCCTGATGAAAAGAGTTCCAGTTAGCCCTGCTGATGTTGTATCAAGATGTAGAGTATTCATCAATTAACAAGGGAGAATGACTAAAACTTCCTGGTTTTGTTGACCTGGGAGAGGAAATTTTTCCAGGTCAAGAAAAATTGTATATGTATATATTAGCAGAATTTTATGCTAATATATTATCTTTTTATTAATAAATAATATATTAGCATAATATATTATTTAAATTATAATATTATACTAAAATTATACTTAAATTAAATTATTTAAATTATACTAAATTATATGTATATATTAGCAGAATTTTTTAATATTTATTTTTAATATTAAAATTATCTGTAGATTATTGATACAAATTTAAAATAAATTAAAAAGTTTAAATGTACTTTGAATAGTCATTTATAGATAAATAGAAAATAATGCCAAAACAAAATTGAATTTGAACACATTTTTCCTTTAATACTGATTATGATTTAATTTTTTCTAGATTCAACTATTATTTCATATTTAATCTATGCCATATTATTAATAAATAAATGTTTGGAAAGCATAATATAGTATGTTGTTCTTCTATAATGAAGAAAACATTCAATATACAATAAACAAAAAATATGTTCAAAAATTAACATATTTATTATGAATGTTTGTTTTACATTAAAAACTTATTTATCTGAATCTTGATTGTTTGAAATTCTGATTTATTAAATTTCATAGATTAATTGTAAATCAAAGATTGTTATAATTATTAGCATCATGCATGTATATAAAGTGCATTTTCTTTTTACCTATATCAATCAAATTTCTCTTATTTCATTTCATTAAGTTCATTTAAAATAATATTTTTTGAATAATCTTCAATATATTCAAAATAGATTTTTATATACAGTAGAAGCCGCTTATTAGAATCACTTTGGGACCGATCTACAGGGTTGTGCAAGTAAATCCGGAAATAATTAATGCAGGAATTTGCACTATTTCCGGTTGGGCGGTAATTTGGCTATACTTGTACATGACACAGTAGTGACCTTGGTAGAAACTAGGCATTGACATATTGGCCACCACATCATCAGCACATGCAGAGCATGATCGGAGAGTGGCTATACTCGAGTTTCTTCACGCTGGAATGTTGCCGCGGGAAATAATCAAGCGGTTTGATTACAAGAAGATGCAGGTTTTATGACCTAGTGAAGAGGTTCAGGGAGTCTGAGACAGAGGAAGTCATTCCTGACTGGGTCAAACATTGAAAGTGGTCTCTCATAT
Organism: Olivierus martensii; assembly: GCA_000484575.1. Taxonomy (NCBI): domain Eukaryota; kingdom Metazoa; phylum Arthropoda; class Arachnida; order Scorpiones; family Buthidae; genus Olivierus; species Olivierus martensii. The sequence continues at coordinate 6,049 of AYEL01080560.1, forward strand.
CATTGGTTGCCTGAGTTGTGGCCTCCCTCAAGCCCCGACTGCAATCCCCTCGACTACTATGTGTGGGGCGTTGTCGAATCAAAGGTCAACGAAACCCACCACAACAGCAAAGACTCCCTGAAAGCTTCCATTGCCGTGGTCATGACCTCGTTAGATCAAGAGGAGGTGAAGTGTGCATGTCAGAGTTTCTGGACCCGCCTGGAAAAGGTTGTAGCAGCAGATGGTGGCTACATAGAGTAACTGCAATAGTAAATAATGAAAATATGTTTTTATCTAGTTTTCTTTATAATAAATTTATTTATTCTTGCAATTTTGTTGTTTTTAATTATATCGCAATTTTTCCGGATTTACCTGCATGACCCTGTATTTTGATAACAATAGCCGATTGATAACATTAACCAGTGCATGTCAGAAAAGTATAATTTTTGATTTTTTTTATTATATAGTATATACTGTACTTTGCTTTTATGTACAATGTAATCTCGATTCATCGTTTTCATTGGGACTCCCGAAAAAACTATGGATACAAGAAAATGAGAAATGAGGGAATATAAAAAATAATGAAAATTAGATTAAAAGATAACGCTAATAATAATAATAATAATAATAATAATAATAATAATAATACAAAGCTCTATAAAATGATCAACGAACACTTATTTAATTTTATACTGTATATTATGTAATCAGTTAAGCCAAAAAGTGAAGTGAAATGATTTACAATTAATGTTACCAATTCCAGTTTATGGAAAATCACGAATTATTTTTGATAAGAAAATTCTTATATCAAAAATAATTTTTTATTTTTTTTCAATAAGGGGAATTATAAAAGTCGCTAAATCTATATCACCAATTTTAAACTATATATTCTGTCATCAAAAAAAAAAAACATAAAAAATCGCCAGATCTGGCAACAGTAAGGTGGTGCTATTTGTAAGGGCAAGACATGCGGTGAAATCACCTAAAGCTGGTAAGGCACTGCTAAGTTTTGAAAAGCAATCATATTTGTCTGCATGAATTTTATAAAATCAAAAACTTACATCGTTCTAATAATTATTAATTATAAAATGTATACAAGTCATATCTTTCCATTTAAGTTGAATCTGCATTATTTAAAATGAGGATCTTTGGATTTTCTCGTTTTCTGCCTAAATTTTGGTGAAAACGAAGCAATAAAAGAACAATTAATAAATAATATTGTTTATTTTAATAGATTTAACCAATATTTTAGTATTATTTGAAGAGCTGAAAGGAGAATGTTATTAATGATAAGGAGAGAGAAACAATATCAGAAGCTTGGAAATTTGCATTAAGAAAGTAATTTGTACCTAACAGGAAGCTATGTACATGAACACCAGTTTGCTAAGGACATTTTTATTTTATTTTTTGTTTGTAGTTGCAATTTAGATTTTAGATTGTCATGATGGTGTTGGGGATAATTTTGTACGCGCAGTAATTTTAGCTTGCATTTGTACGCTGTGGAACGTGACGAGTTTAGCACGTGCAGGTTGACCTTGGTTTTCTTATGTTTGGGGATCGGGTTACAGCCGGGAGAATGGAGTTGTTTGTTGGATGCCTGCAGTTTGTATCCATTTGAGCAGTTTTCATAATGCATTTTAATCCGATAATACAAATTTTTCCGGAAACTGCTTATAATTCTATTAACAAAGTTCATTAAAACTATTGCAGGTTGACCTTGGTTTTCTTATGTTTGGGGATCGGGTTACAGCCGAGAGAATGGAGTTGTTTGTTGGATGCCTGCAGTTTGTATCCATTTGAGCACACGGAGCTGATGATGACTATCATATAGTCGAAAGCGTTACTCCTTAGGAAGCAATAATAAATGCTTTTTTACGAGACTGCTGTAAGTGCTGAGTCTATTTTTTACATTTTCTAGGTATATATTTTGAGTAATTTTATAAATTATCAGACATGCCAATATCAGCTGACTTGAGCTAAGTCTTTCTGCTCGAATTTGCCATAAGGGCCTGTGGCTAAGTTTAACCCATTCAGGAGGCTGAAATTGAGTAAGTCCGATAATTTCTAAAATTACTCACATTACTCACATTATATACATCCTGAAATTTGAAATCTGTCAATGTCTTGGTTAACTGGTTAAGACGTCGGGATGGTAATTCAAAGATCCTGGCTCGACTCCAGGTCAAGGCAAATTTTTAATTTCAGGAAAATAGTAAAAATCATAGTGTAATTATTAAATAATAGTGCAATTATAGTGTAATTATTTAATAATAACGATTATTTATTAATTTGGCAGTTTAATTCAAAAATAAATCATTAGGGATATAATTTGCTAATTAGGAATATTTTGTAAAATATAATCAATTCATAATGTAGTTCATGTGTATTGTGCAAATAGTTTTAGCATTCAAATTATATTTAAAAATTTTTTAAATCGTATGTAAGTATTGAGACAACTCCCCTGTCCTCTATGAAAGAAATTATAAGATTTTCTTTACTCTCCCTCCCCTTAAAATGTTTACATAATACTTGAATATCCCTTAAAAATTATTGGCTTTTTGAATAAATTTTTAAACCGAATTCTGAATAAATTGTTATGCTAGCAACTTAACAGTTCAATCATTATTTTTTACCATAAATATTTACGAGATTAGAGTTTAATCTAACAGAAAGAAAAATAATATGAGTAAGAAAAAATCCAAAAAGTTATTTATAGAAAACTAACAAATATGCTGATGAGGTTCTGTTAGTTATGGTTAATAAACACCATCAGTATGAATTAATGTTTATTTAAATGAAATCAACATGTGATTTCAATTTTGAAATACTTCATTAAATTAATTAAACTTTTTATCGCCATTTTATATTTGATTAGGAGGATCTTCATCCAGTATAATATGGCTGCTAGATACAATATGACAGTATAATTATAGTGTATATAGCATATCTGTAGCAGCATATGCATATGGCTTCAGCCAAATCACTAAGCTTATCAAAATTTAAATTTTATTCCAAGTCAAAGAATTAGATAAATATTCTCATCAAAATTGAAAAAAGAAATTACTAGCTGGACTAATGCACTTAGAACAGTTATATACAATATCTCATAGCACAACCTTGTGGTGGTTAGTCTAGTCATTAAGCTTATCAAACTTTAACTTAAGAATCATATTAAATAAGGTAATATAACAGATAATAAATTAGGAACAGATTATACATTAAAAATAAAATTATAACAAACTTTGAATATAAAAATCTGAATTTCTATAGCTTAAGGAAATAATACAGTACAATACTTGATATCACCATTAATTTCAAAAGCAATATCATGTTATTATTATAATCTAATGAGATTGCTTACACACCAAAAACTCCGACCATTGTAATCCAATAATATTGCCCAATTAGCATACCACATGGCTATTTTAACCCAGTGTGATTGTTCAAATAGCATTACCCTTCCAAGCTTATACTTTATATATAATAGATATTTTATTTATAGAAAATCTCGTATTCCAACTTACAGGAATTTGAATTACAAGTGAAAATTTCAAACATACTAATGTTGTAAATTGTAGATCACCAATATATATTTATTAAAATAGTCCATATTCAAATTAACTTTTATGCATACAGAAATAGTATAGACTTTGCCCAAAAAGCAATGATAAACTATCCAAGAAAATAGTCATTATTTCCTCCCAATAAATTTCTATCATAATCCCATTAGAAGTTTTAAAGCAGTCTATATACAAGACCAGTCCATCTTAGATATTTTGTCCAAATTCATTCCTCCAGTCTGTAAAAAACAACTGTGAAATCCTAAAAAAGTGAAATTTAGACAGTATTTAATCTTTTCTTATCTGTTCAAATGATTCACTTTATAATATCAAGATACTAAAACAAAATACTACACAGAGTAAAATCAAAAACTTTATTTCTTAGTAACATTTTTGATTGTGTAATTCAACCATCTTCAGCTAGTGATTGTGTTTTCCTGAACATTTTGCTTTCTTGAGATTCGGAAATTCCCAAATTAGTAATTTATTTATTTCTTGAGATTCAAGATTCCCTTTCAAAAATTCTTGAGATTTCAATCAAGCTACATCCCTCTATATCTACTTTCAAAGCTACTATACTCATAAACACTATCTTTCTCAACAAACCCCTCATAGTAACTTATTCCAATTTAACATATCATAACTTCATCCTGTTATTTGTATATTCCCATGGCTTTCTCTTTTCTGCCTTTCTAGTTGAAATTATTGTGTAAAATCTGAAGCACTAAATTTTCCAATCTTTTCTTATTATCCTATATTCTAATACACATTTTTGATTTCAGTCTATTCATGATTTCATAAGTTGTGAAATCATTCCATTCATTATTTTTATATGTCATGAAATCATGAATGGAATGAATTAAGGGAATGACATATAGTTGAATATTCTGGATGGAAATTTAAAAATATATATTTAATCTAAGAATTAATTTTTATTTATATAAAATGAATATTTTTATAAATTTGTGTTTAATCTTTCTGTGAATGTAAAATTTTATATTTGTCATATCATGTTGCATACTTTCTTGATTATCATTGTTCTGTAACATATGGAAATGAATTAATTTAAAAGACAAATAATAATAAATAAATATCTAGTTTGAAATTTATTATACATAAATTTATTATTCTTAATTCATTTCATATAATTCAATATATGAAATGAATTAAGACATATATAAAAAATATTATTATTATGCACTAAATTTCAAATGGAAAAACAGTTTATTAGCATTTGGAGTACTTTCAACTTAAACAAGTTATCTTCAACAACTAAAAAGAACAGAATACAGAATGTTTTGGAACATGGAGTATAGAATACTATTCAAATCTAAATATTTAAAAAGGAAATAATTAAGAACTTTGAAGCCATCCTGTTACACTCACAAAAATGCACACAAAAAACAAAACTCTAAACAGGATAAATACTTTATTAACAGAAACGTTTTCGACCTTATCAGTAGGTCAACCTCAGCTGCAATGAATATACAGAATGGAGAGAAGAAACCCCCTACAAAAATAAACAACTACAAAATGACGTAATAAGAGATGTCGTACAAACACATACATTATTACTACAAATTCCACTGCTACCAAACAATAATAAAAAATACTAAAAATAATAATATTAATGTTACAACATAATAAAGTAAAAATCAGAAGTGTATTAATAAAAATACAACAGTAAAAACACATGGATGGGGAATGCATGACGTCATCAAACATCGTATAAACCCTTATCCATTATTACTACAAGTTCTACTGCTACAAAACAAAAGTAATAAAAATACTAACAATAATATTAATGTTACAACATAATAAAGTAAAAATCAGAAATGATATTAATAAAAACACAACGGTAAAGACACGCGGACAGGGAATGCAGGGCGGTGCTTAACGAACATCTGGCAACTAGAGCGTACGAACATGATGTAGATATAGAGTGGAACAATGCCAAGATTATTATGAGCAGAATTGAAAATATCAACATAAGGATGGCAGAGATACTTCAAATAAATAAAGTGAGTAAGAATGAGCATGTTTTAAATTTTAATGATCCACATTGCCTCTCTTTGGCCTGGAGATGGTGTGGGTTATAATTGGAAATACGCTGCCATTGTCACTGTTTGTTGTTAGTGCTGCTCATCTAAATAGTTGGACGAAATTGATGACATCATGCATTCCCTGTCAGCCTGTCTATTTATTAGATATATAGTCCGCCTGTCTATTTATTAGATATATTTATTAGATATGTAGTGTATATTATATATTTCTAATAATAAAATAGTGTATTTATCCTGCTTCAAGTGCTTGTTGTGATTTCTTGAATTGTGTGTTTGTTATGTACCTAAATTATATAAGCCACTGAGGTGGTATATAATTGGTCATTTATGATGTAGGACTTCTTATATTGCTCAATGATAATGGCCTCGGCTATTCTAATATCATCTGCTTTATTTACTATTTTGATGACTCACGCCTGGCTCCATTCAATGTTGATGTCGTACTGTAGAAATGCTTGATGAGTGCTGTGTTAAAGACCGCTTTTTCTATAGTGTTTTTGTATTCTTTTAATCGGGTGTCTAGGTTTCTTATCATATTTCCTATATATACTTCCTGTCTATCTAGATATTTGTTATAGATAGGAATGCCAGCTCATTGGAGTGGTGGTATTGGTGACTTAAAGTTTTTCAGAGTATGAAAAGTATTGTGCAGCCGATTATATGATAAAATTTTGTTAGCCTTTCTCAGTGCCCTGTTTATGATTCTATTGCTTTATGATATTCAATAGGAGTATCATAAAGCAATAGAACCCATAAACCCATGGCCTGTTCAGGGGCAGACTGGGACAAATTTTCAGTTCTGGCATTATCCTGACAGTGGCCCACCTATCAGTTAGTGGCCCATTAGTTGGACATGGTATTAGGACAATTTGCTGCATGGATATATCGTCACAAGGATATTTCGCTGTAAGATATAGGGAAAAAATAGACAGGAGTATTTAAAAAAATTTATTTAATTTTTTTTTATAAATTTTTTTGCAATATTCCTGTCTTTATTTTACTTTTATATCTTAATATCCTTGTGATATTATATCTGTAATATATATTAAATAAATTAAATACATAATATTTTTTACAAAACAAATTTTAACAACAAAATAAAAATAATTACCTAAAGTACAAGTCTATTTGTGTGCAAATACTAAAATATTGATAAATTTGTATAAAAATGAAGAGGAATCTGAAACAAATATACATTATATTAAAAGTGCGGTGCATGACATAAAAAATCGGTTCATCGGCTGCCAGCCCATATTGTAACAACAGCACTGGCCCTTCTGGCATTTGCCAGAATGCCCTTATGGCCAGTCTGCCCCTGGGCTTTTTGTTGTGAGCACGGGGAGGTGCTAGAAATGTTGTGTGTGTATCTGTCAATGGATGTATCAATGTTTTTATGAATGTTGGGTCATACCCATGCATTATTGCTTGATGTACAATGGTATTATATTCTATCTGCTTGCTTATAACATCAGAACAATGTGTCTGTAATCTTTGTAACAAGAAGCAGAAGACTGCTACTTTGTATTTGAAAGGATCAAGAGTCCATTTGGGAATAAAGGCTGGTGCATAAATCTTTTTTCTATATATACATATGGAGAATCTTTTATTAACTATATGGATTGAATTAAGAACTTCTTTAAATAGAATATATCAAAAAATAAGATAATAGGAAGAATAAAGCTTTATACATTATAATAATGAATCAACTAATATTTTTTACATTCTGACATTTCCTGCAATATTTTATTGCAGAAAATGTCTGCCCTAATTGTTGCTTTCTAATTTGTTCCCAAGTTGCCATATCTCTGCTAAAATTACATGGAAATTATTGTGCTATTTATTTATATGTTAGGTTATAAAAGAAATAATTTTTCAATTTTAATTAATTTCAAGATTTCTAATAATAATAAAATGTAGTAAGAGGACTTTTAATATGTATCTATATTATAAATTCAAAATACTAAGTAAATTGCAAGCATTACAAGTAGGTATAGGTACTCCTCTATTCATGATGGAGTTTATTTGGGGTTTTGGTAATCTCATCACAGGTCAAAAAAATTGTAAATCATCATGACTGAAAATGACAATAATTGCAGTAGTAATAGTAGTGTGGTGTTGAGTACCACTTGAGAAAAATAATCCACTTGCATCGGTTTAAATATTTATTGAAAAGACAAAGAAAACATATTTACAAATAAGCTTATGGACAACTGTGAGTATATTACACTTATCTCTAGAATAAGTACACTGTACATTGTTTTCATGAGATAACCTGGGACAGGAGACGTGCTTGTTGCTTCCTCATCGGTGTGTCAGTAAGAAGTGATGTCTCTTTGAATTTCAGCAATGTTGCCAGGTGATTTCTTCTTTGCAGCATTGCCAGAGGATAGCCACAGTACTCCCTCCCCAGTGACAACATCCATATACCGTCGCAGAAAGGTGACTCGATGGCTGGAGCATGTTGTGTTGGTGGCTGATGGTGGAGCATGACTATGTTGAGATAGGGTTTCCCCGTTATGATGGTAGGAGCAGCAGGTGGTGAAGCTGCGGAAGCAGGTGAAGCAGGAAATGGAGCTAGTTGTGATGCTGGAACTACCTGAGGTTGCTGGTGGTTGGTTGTCATAGATGAGAAAGGCAGGTTTCAGTCTGTCAATGCTGACAGTTTGATTGTGATGCTGGAACTACCTGAGGTTGCTGAAGTGGTGGTTGGTTGTCATAGATGAGAAAGGCAGGTTTCAGTCTGTCAATGCTGACAGTTTGTGTTCCTCTAGGTGTACTAATGTCGAAATTTTTCTCTGACTGCTTGATCATGGGAAATGGTTTGTCATAAGTTGGTTGAAGGGGTTTCCTAGTAGCATTGTGATGAATAAAGACATGAGATGAGGTTTTTAAGTCAGGATGCATGAAAATTTTTGTCTAGAGTGATGATTAGTTTGCACCGATCGGATGTTTCTTATATGTTCGTTGAGCTTAACTAGTAGTGAAGGCAGGTCAGTTGGTCCGAATTTGGTGTTGCTGGGAAGGTCTGCAGGTAATCTAATTGGTTCACTATATGTAATTGCAGCTGATGTGGTTGCATACTCTGGAATGATGTAAGAGCGTAGTCCTAACAGAACTATAAGTAGTTTCGCTACCCAATCCTCAGTCATGTGTGTTTTTAATGCAGTTTTTAGTATGCAGTGCCATCTTTCTATTTTTCCATTGGCTGCTGGATGATAGGCTGTAGTTTTAATATGCGTTATTCCTAAGATCTTAGTAAGCTGTCGAAATAACTGGCAATCAAACTGTCAACCTCTATCTATAGTTATGATATCTGGGATTCTGAATTGTGAAATCCATTGGAAAAGGATGGCATTGGCTGTAGTTTCTGTTGTGATGTCTTTGACAGAAATTGCTTCTGTCCATCTTGAGAATCTATCAATCATAGTGAGGAGATATGAGTATCCCTGCGATGGAGGCAAGGGGCCAACAATGTCAATATTGATATAGGAGAATCAGCTTTAACTGTATTATAAGAGGCTATGGTGCTAGATGTATGTTTCCAAACCTTAGTGCACTGGCAGGGATTACAAGCCTTTGCCCAAACAGTAACATCTCTCTTTAGCGATGGCCTTATATATCGCTGTTTCATCATGTCTACTGTTCCTTTGATTCCTGGATGCGAAAGGTTATGAACAAAATCAAAGGCCATTTTTAGAAATTTGTAGTGAGGAATGGTCAAAGTGTGCCAGATGAAGTGTCACAAGTTAGTTCTGTACCAGTCGGCAAGGTGATAGTCTGATATTTTAGGCTACATAATGGATATTGTTTAAGATGTAAGAGTTCTTCGTAAGTAGCTTGTGCTTTGGCTATTTCTTCGAAATCTAGAGCAAAAGGAAGACAGATTGAATTAATCCTCGAACAAATATCGGCTGAAATGTTGTCCTTCCCAGGAAGGTAACAAATGTCCATTGTAAATTGACTGATATAATCCAGGTATCTCAGTTGATGAGGAGTAGCTTTGTTGAAGCATTGTCTGAATGCAAAGGTAAGGGGTTTGTGGTCAGTATAAATCACAAACATCCTACCTTCTAACATAAAACAGAGGTATTTAACCACAGAATAGGCTGCTAAAAGTTCTCTATCATAGGTGCTGTAGTTGATTTGGGACGAAGACAGTTTTTTGGAATAGAATCCGAGAGGTTCTAAAATCTCCTTCCTTTTCTGAGGAAGTGAAGCTCCAATAGCAAAGTCAGATACATCAACCATGAGGATTAACGGCAAGTCATGAGAAGGATATGCGAGCAGGGTGGCATTGGCTAAGTCTTCTTTCAGTTGCCGAAATGCTTCCATTGCAGGTGTAGTCCATTGAATTTTACATTTGTCCTTCTTTTTAGTGTTCTTGCAGAAATCAAAGAGGATTTGTTGGGTTTTGACGGTATTGGGTAAGGATCTTCTATAACAGTTTATTAAGCCAAGGAATCGTCTCAGTTTCTCTACCATGTCTGGCTGTGGAAACTGCATTACGGCTTGCACTCTTTCTGGCAAGGGATAGATACCCTCTTTATTAACTCGGTATCCCAGGAATGAAATTTCTGAGGCACCAAAAACACATTTGGATAGATTGATGTTGATACTGTGTTTGTTAAGAAGGTCGAACAGGAGCATAAGATGTTTTCTATGTTCTTCCTCCGATGATGAGGCGACCAGAAGGTCGTCTACGTAAGAATATACAAATTCCAGTTCTCATAAGATGGTATGGATGTACCGCTGGAAGGATTGAGCTGCATTGCGTAATCCAAATGGGAGTTTAACAAATTCGAAAAGTCCAAAAGAGTTAGTGCTGCTGTTTTTTGAATATCTTGCGGTGCTACGGGAATGTGACGAAAAGCTCAAACAAGGTCAATTTTAGTGAACAGTTTTTCCCCCTAGTTGGCTATTAAAATCCTGCAGGTGTGGAATAGGATAACGGTCAGGAATGGTTATCACATTAAGAGCACAGTAGTCGCCACACGGTCTCCAAGATCCATCTTTTTTTGGGGACAAGATGTAAAGGGCTTGACCAGCAACTATTGGATGGCCAGCAGATTCCTAACTCTACCATACATTGAAATTCCAGTTTAGCCTGGGCTAATTTGTCTGGAATAAGATGTCTGGGCTTGCCGTGACAGGAGGACCTGTAGTCTCGATATTGTGAAAGAAATTCAGGTTGTTGGTGTGTTCAAATTGAGGGTTTTCTTTAAGGAGCCTCGGAAACATAGATAAGATGTCGAAGGATTTATGACGAGGTGTGATGGTAAGCACAGTATGCTGATTTGTTGTTTGAAAAAGTCCTGCTACCGAGAGATTGGTTATGCAGTCGAGTAAGCGTTTGTGTTTGATGTCCAAGAGTAAACCAAAATTCGCCAAAAAATCGGCACCAATTATAGGATATTGAACATCTGTGATGACAAAGGGCCAACAGAATCCTTGCCGCAGGCCAATATCTATTCTCAATAGGCGTTCACCATAGGTATGAATTGTTGATCCATTTGCCGCAAATAATTGCCTGCGCCACTGGCGTGAATTGACTTGCCTGCGCCACTTGCCACAACAGGGTTCAGGCAGTTTAGTTTAATGGAAGCTGTTCCTGTTTTGTTCTTGCTTAAGGAAATTACATGGTGGAGTGCATTTTTTTGCTTCTTCCTTAAATTTGTAATGATACCAGCAAATATCGAACTTGCAAAAATGCGGAGATCTGTTGCGTCTTGGGTTGGACTGTGATCGAGAGCGGGTTTTGAGTGAATTGATGGTAGTGGTCAATTCTGCTAGTTGTTTTTCAACCTGACTTAACCAGTCTTGACCTTGGGATGTGGTTGGTGGGCAACTGTCTGTTGTACAGGTGAACTGATAGTTCTGGTTGGTGATTTCTAGGATCTTGTCTGCCAGGTTGGCTACTTTGTCTAGGTTGTCTTCACAGGTGGCCAGGATAGATCTGGCGTTGGTGGGCAGATACTGTAAAAACATTGTGTGTAGGAAATTGTCATGTAGTTGTGTGCCCGCAAGGGATCGCATTTCCCTTAACAGGGTGGTAGGTTGTTTATCACCTAGTTCTACTTCGAAAAGTAGTTTCTTTGCTTTCCGTTCTTCGTGCCCGCAAGGGATCGCATTTCCCTTAACAGGGCGGTAGGTTGTTTATCACCTAGTTCTACTTCGAAAAGTAGTTTCTTTGCTTTCCGTTCTTCAGATTCCTCAAATTCTTGAATTAACCTTTTCTTTAGGCATGTGTATGCCATTTTTTGTAATGGTGTTTTGCTTATGTGATCACTGATTAATTCAGCTATCTCAGTATCTATCGACACCAGGATATAATAATATTTGGTTAGTTCATTGGAGATATTAGCTGTAATGAATTGCGATTCTACTTGTAAAAACCACACTCTAACATTCTTTCTCCAAAAAGGTGATAATTTAACAACTACTTTAGCAAGTTGAGCGGATGTTGAATCGAAGGTTGATTTATCTTCTGACATTGTGAATGATTTATGATTTGTTCATATAATGATATTAGTATTAAATAAAATCAGTACCTGGTTAGATATGAAGCTCTTTGGTTCTAAACTTTCTTGATTTCTTCAGGTCAATAAGCACACAGATCGCATTCGGGTCACCAATGTGGTGTTGAGTACCACTTGAGAAAAATAATCCACTTGCATCGGTTTAAATATTTATTGAAAAGACAAAGAAAACATATTTACAAATAAGCTTATGTACAACTGTGAACGTATTACACTTGTCTCTAGAATAAGTATGCTGTACATTGTTTTTGTGAGTTAACCCAGGACAGAAGATGTGCTTGTTGCTTCCTCATCAGCGTGTCAGCAAGAAGTGTCGTTTCTTCGAAATTCGGCAATGTTGCCAGGTGATTTCTTCTTTGCAACGATGGCAGAGGATAGCCACAGTAGACAATGAAAGACTGGACTCTCCAAGGTGGTAAAATCATTGGAATTGAATTTGGATCCTCCAAAGTAATGAGTGACTGCTTTATTACACAGCTATTGGTTTACTTTAAAATTTTAAACAAAAAAGTATTTCTAGCATAATATTTTAAACTCAAGCACATTTCAGCAATAATTATGCACACTACTATTTATTTAGTGAAGCACTTTCAGTACAAGATCATCTTCAGCACTGTAAACCAATATTTCTGGCCAATATGCTATGAAAATAACCAAATTCAAAATATTGTAAAGATATAGTTATTTAATTAACTGTTTATAATCAAATTACTTCAAAATTCAATAAAGTATAGCACTTAATAGTAGTTTTAACTCTGTTTTGTCACAGTAAAAAAAATTTTTAAAACACTGTTCTAGAATAGTGAATCAAGAATTCTTTATAAATTAAAATTTTGAAATATAAATTTAAAGGTGTGCATCATGAAAAGTTCTTAATATTGTACAGCTCCGGCCAAAATGTTTGTCACCTCACCGGATACGTTCGGCTTCCTTACAATACTCGGCTTCAGCATGCATTAGTTTCCTCGGTAACGTGGGCACTAATGTGCTGGCGGAGGGATCATCCATTATGTAGTTCGCTAGCAACGAGGGGTAGGGTTCTGATAGCGGCGAGAGAACTGTGACGTGTTTAAAATGAATATTAAAGTTTTCATAGAAAACGAATGGCGGACTAATATTATGGCTTTCGTAATAGATAATAAAAAACTATGTGCGATAGGTGGAAGTGATAATTTTTCCTGAAATACTAATCGAGATGCAGGGATGAGAATGACGTAGTCAAACGTCATCCTCATCTCTGCATCTCGATACTGAAGACAATGCCTCGTGCCATCACGAAAGAAATTAGAGATTTGGTAATCCACCATAGAGAAAATGGTGTTTCGGTGAATGAAATTGCTGAAATGTTGGACATCAGTAGGAGAACAGTTATTAGGATATGCAAATGTCCAGCAGAAAGAGGCACGTTGTCGCCATTTAAATCAACAGGCAGACCCAGAGTTTTTCTCTATGGTGGATCGATGTATAAATTTATATTGAAAAAGCATTTATTGCCAACTTGTTTCTATGTTATTATTTATACATTGTTAAAATTACACATTACAAACTAATCGTTTGAGATTTACATATATAATTCGATAGTTGTATTTGGGTGGGGATATTATATTCAACTGTCTGCAACGATAAGCGAATATAGCAAATTCGAAATCCGTTTATATACAACGAAACATTGTGAACATACGTAGGAATATATTCATAATCGTCGCGTTGAACGTTATAAGTGGAATGAAATGCCATCGTTCAGTTTCTTCCTGTTGTATCCCAGAAAACACTAAAAGATATTACGCACGCAACGCGTCCCTCTCTCGTCAGGGACTATGCAAGGAGGGATGTCATCCATATATACCGCATACTCACTCAATATAAGTTTATTTTACATGTTTGCTTCAAGAACTTCATCAACAATTTAATAACCTGTCTTTATTGGGATTTCCTGCACGAGTTCGTTAAGCAGCCAGAAGGCAGCATTGCGGGCTGCTTAGCATCAGTATATTTCATCCTACATTTTTTGCGGATCTGTCTTTACGAATCCATTGGAAATTGTAGGACGTATAGAAGAGACACTTAGCAATAGCTAGGGACGGGTTCGGCCCACTTAACCAATACAGATATGAATCGGGCGACCTGTTAACTATTCAAATGCTCCGGGTGGCACTAGCAAACCGTTGTAATTAATTAAAAACACAAATATCAAGTTTTGTAATGGTCAATACGGGTAAAATTTCGACATAATAAAATGTTTAAAATGATTATTGATTGAATGATATAAATATTATTGATTAATAATAATCAGATTTTTTAATCTTTGAAATCCTCCAACGTATTGAACGCTAGACAACAATATTGGAGACTCCCTTATTCGAAAGGAAAAATTATGAATGTTTGTCAAACTGACACTTAAGTAGCAGGGACATAATTGTGTGTGTGTTTGAATTTCGCGAGAAATGATCATCTTTCCAATTATTACAGTTATAAATTATCATATTTCTTTTTTATACAAAATAACTAAAACATTTGTAATGATATACTTGTATTTAAACTGTTTTCAAATATTACTTTCTTAATAATTACGTTTGGTTTCAAACCATCTGTTACCTTATTATAAAAAAGTAATGCTGCGAGTGATAATACTTTAGAGCGATCAGTCTTGCCAATTTACCTCCCATGCTTTGCGTAACCCACCTCCCCTACATTGAATGCGTGTGGGACACGTCTAACACACACAATGTAGGCAGCACGCTATGTGGATTGGAAACTGTAGCCGATCATGATTTCCGGTTTCCAGCACCTAGTTGAAAGTGAAACATTTTGGCTGGAGCTGTACATATGCATTAAATACATTACTATAATAGAACTATATATTAATGGTTAACTAAAATAAAAAACAACTACCAGTATGTAATTATAAAAAATATGAAACTAGTCATTTAGCAATTAAGAATAACAAAATCACAATTTTTTTTTTATTTAAAAAAAAATTAAATGCATTCTGTAATCATTCGAATATTGCTGAAGATGGTTATTCCAAAAACATTAAGATTAATAAAATGCATTTATAAGTTAAACTGCTATTAAGTGCTATAGTTTATTGAATTTTGATTGTAAGGGTAATCATAAGATCAGATTATTAAAGTCAAATGATCATAAGTAGGCAAACACCTATACTATTTATTTCAAAAATGATTTTGGCTATTCTTAGTCATATTTCATTAAGAAATTTGTTATTAAAATGACAAAGACAGAGAGTGCCTCCAATACATATCCACTAATATATTAGAATTTTTGAAGTACACTGTGCAAAATGATAAAGAACAGTATAGTAAGGAATTACATACAAGTAGTGTTTCCAAATTCTTAACATTTTGGAACCTTCGGGAATCGAGAACAGAATATTGTATTTCCTGAGAATTCTCGAGAATTCCCAAAATAATCATTTTATTTAATTTTTGTTGATCATCTGTAATAATGGCTATAACAGTAAATATTAATAAAAGCCATAGAGAAGGTGGTAAATGAGATTCGGTGGACCCAGCATAATCTTTCAGAGATTTCGAGACACTCCTATTTGTGAAAGGTCGGAGCAAAAAATGAGTAAATAAAATTTCAAAAGGTCGGAGCAAAAAATGAGTAAATAAAATTTCCTAAATGGAGATTGACCGGAATTTCATGACAATGCACATCTTGCCCTGAGAGCTAAAAAAAGGTCGGAGCAAAAAATGAGTAAATAAAATTTCCTAAATGGAGATTGACCGGAATTTCATGACTAGTGCACATCTTGCCCTGAGAGCTAAACAAGGATCACTATAGTATCATTTTGACTAGATTTCAGTTACATTTCAGGTTCTCAAAATATAAACAATGTAATTAATGCAAACTTTATTTAACCAAATTTATAGTATATTTGAGATTTTATGTATATCACACAATGTATACATGAACAATATGTTAACATACATCGCAATCATCAGCCGCAAACAAACTGATCGAATCTGGTTGATAGTATCGGCAGTTACTTTAGGAAACTATTTATCATGGAAAACAGAAATAGTTTGTGTTTACACAGAGAAATATTTATTTTCATAGCCCAGGATTTGACTAATAATGTCGTATTAAAATAAGCTATCTTAGATTTCCTTAGTTAGGTCATCTGAAGATAACTTTGTACTATCTTAGATTTCCTTAGTTAGTTCACCTGAAGATGACTTTGTAATTCAAATCCTGGGTTGTGGAAAATAAATTTTTCTGTGTAAACACCAGCTGTTTTCTGTTCTCCTCGATCAAATATGCTCGATTTACAAGACCTGAATTAGATAGTCATGTGGTTATCTGATTCTGGTATCGCGCGTGTATTTCTAATGGCGTGTAATATTGTACCACAATGTAACTTTAGATAGCGATAAATAAGAAAAATTTCAAAAAGATACATTGTGAGTAGTACTTTTATTTCCTATTTTAGGTATTAACATTGTGAGTAGTACTTTTGTTAGTGGAAGCTTTCTGATCAAACCACACAGGATTTATATGGATAAGAACTTTAATAAAAGAACAAAGGCACTTTTACAAAAAACGGTTGTGTTGTACCTAACCAGCCAACTGACCTCCGACTGACCTTTTTTTGTTCCCTCGGGGTAGGGATGCCTGAGGGTGATGTGCCGTTGCGCTAATGTTACATAATACTCCGTGCGCATACAAAATAGGTCCAGTGCACATAACACCCCCTCTTAATGGAGCCATTTTGTACTGGTAATTCAGTGCTGTACTGTATTGTGCATCCTCTCATCCTCTATACATGTTTAGAGGGAGCAACAAATCCACTATTACTATTCTTACAAATTTGTAAATATTATCACAAGAAATTTTAACTACTTATACTAAATTTTCGGATCTTACTGCCACTAATGAAAATGTTCTTTTACAGATTTTGAATGATAGATTAAAGAATGAATTTGATAAATGCATTACTGGTTGGTTTATATAATTATTTCAGAAGAGATTTAATGTAATTACAATTAATAGAGAGAAATTAGATCAGTATATGTTAATAAATGGCTTATCTCAGGACTCAGATTTAAGCCCTTTTCTTTTTGCATCATATGCTAACCCTGTTTTTAATATAGTTAATTCATTAGTTCTGGGTTATCAGATGATTTTGAAGTTATTAATTCAGACATGAATATTCTGTGTGACACTAAGATAATAGAAAAGTGGTTTGAGAATAACAATTTAAAAAATGAATGATGAAAAATGTAAATTTATGAAATTTATATTAAATAAGAGAGTGTCTTCAAATCAGTTTATATCATCTAATAATTTTTATATTTATAAATTATCATAAAGATTTGGGAATTACTATTGATTACAGATTATTTTTTTTTAAATCATATTCAGACTCTTATTAAACAAATTCATGTATGAATAGGCTTTATTTGGTAATATTTTATAGCTAAGGTATTATATGGTTTATTAGTATACTCCATAGCTCCTGTTTACTTGCAGAAAAAACTTGAAATAACTATAAACCAGGCATGCTCAACCCATGGCTTGCAACATCAAACCTAAATATTTTTTTCTTATTTTCATTTTACTAGTACAGAATTGCCAGATTTTTGAAAATTCTGGATTTTTGATGTATATACCATATTACTTCGAATTTAAGCCGCACTTTTTATTCAAATTTTGAAGACAAAATTTGGGTGCAGCTTAAATTCAAAGCGAATATTTTAACATTTTATTATCTTTTTTTTCCAATTTTCCAATTTTAAAATCCTACTGCAGCTTAAATTCAAAGTAATTCGGTATATATGTAGTATATATTTAACAGAAAAGGACTATTTGTACAATGCTTTAAATAATTAAAATTAAACACTAGATGAAAAGCAAATGAAATTTTAACGTTCAATAACTACATAAAAGACTGTAGTTCTACAGAATTTTAATTCATTACCTGTAACCTCAAAAAAAGTTAAAAGATTTTATATAATGCCAATAAGCAATAATCCAGAAAAAAAACCAAAATGTTAAAAAAAATTCTAATGCAAACCATATCTAAAAAAACGCCAAAAAGAGCTCATTTGGTGTCAAAAAAAGCCAATCTGGCAACCCTTGTTGCAAGCATGACCAAACATCTGAATATGGAGTATAGGCATGTCAAAACATAAATGGCACCTCCAGAAAACAATAGTGCGCCATGATAAATTTTAAAATGCGCTCCGACATTCATGCCGAAAAACTGATGGAACCAGAATATTGATTGCCAGATTTTTGATTATCAATGTGTATTATATTTAAAAAATTACTAAGGTATCACATTTCTGTCTTAAAGACTTAAATTACTTAAGTGGCCCATACTCTTCAAAAGGTCTTTAGACTGTGCAGTTAATTTTATATCAAGATTATTAAATATACCAAGGGGTGTGAATATGGAGGAAAAATATAAGATATTAAAAGTAACAAATTTATAATCTTTAATAGAGATCAACATCTTCTATTTTGTAATAGTCACAGTGACTATTACAAAATAGTAGAAATGTTGATTAATAAAGAACCCAACATATATATATATGTGTGTATATTGTTGGGTTACATTTATAGGTGTATATATACCTATAAATGTTCCAAAACGTAATTTAAGGAATAGAGAATTTCTTCATATAGGACATCACAGATTTCATAAGTCAAATAATGCTTTTGCTCTTAGATCATTTATTAGTTATAATACAAGATATATAAGGAAGATATATATATATAAAAGATATATATATATTTAAGTGATTAAAGCCTTATAAATCAAATTTTGGTTGAAATTATACTTGTTTATATAACCAAGGTCTTGTATATCAAGTCCTTATAAAATAGAATTGAACTATATTATCAATATAAATCATTTCTATTTTTAGTTATCTCAAGCTATTATTGAAGAAGATATGCAGGAAAGTAATGTAGAAAGAGAGATAACCCAAATTGATGAACAAATGTAAGAATTTATAATAAACTTTGAAATTTGATATACAGCCATTCCTCAGCTTATGAGAGAGTTATGTTTTTTATAACTTTATGCAAGTCTGATTTTACATAAGTCAGAAAAATAATATTTAAAAAAATTCTGGATGAAAAATTCCTGAAGCTAAGTGACTACAATGATTGCATCTATACAATATTATGGTGCCATATTTTCCCTGACTGAAAATGAGACAATGCCACATGGAATAATGATATAATAGTAATATGATACATAAAATCAACAAACAACACACAAAACATAAATCAAGCCACATGAACTTAAATGTTGTAAACTGATATGTTTGGACTTGTTACTTGCAAATACAGTAGCTATTTCTACTATATATCTTAAAAAATTAAAATAATTACAGATAATATTTTAAAGTCAAATATACATAAGTCATATGTTCTGTAAGTTGATGAATGGCTATATTAATAATTTTATTATATATTTTTAAATATATACATATTTAATAGTCATTTAGCTTGTAATAATCTGAACCTATAATTACCCTTATGATATTCCAAACTTGGCTATAAATAGTTTTTCTGTTTTATTAAAATTTTATAGTTGGCTGAATAGCCACATTGGGAGGAAGTTAACTTTGACCTATCCTATTTTATTTTATTATGCACTTTATTATTTCGCGTTATTTTCTTATTATCTAACGTATTATATTTTAGTTTACGAGTTAACTTACTTCCACCTTCTCCGTTGTCATTACCAATCATGTGATACAGAATCGGGAACCGTCCTCCAGAAGATCTGTCCCGGGTAATGACGTCATCATCTAATTTTACCACTGGTCCAATATGAGAATGTAAGACCAATCATGTGATACAGAATCGGGAACCGTCCTCCAAAAGATCTGTCCCGGATAATGACGTCATCTAATTTTACCACTGGTCCAATATGAGAATGTAAGAATGATCTTGTATTGATGTTTTGTTCGTATATAATTAAATTGTAAAGAGGATGACATGAATTGACTACTCTGTAAGCTAATAACTTTAAACTTGTTACGTATAAGTATGTAAATGAAGCAACACAGGACTGTACGTCACTCGGATATAAAAGCCTACAAAAACAGCAACAGAGCGGGGTGTTGTATCAAACGTGAAGTTGGAAAAGTGACATTTGAGTTTCTTGTAAAGATCGACTATTGTTTGAAGTTTGTATCGGTGGTGGAGGTAGTAGATTTAAGTAGTATTTAAGGTTCCTTTTTTGTGAATAATTGATTGTTGATATTTGAATTGGATTAAACAAGTTTTGTTGGTTAATTAATTGTTTCTTTATTATGGTTTCAATAAAGCATTTATTAACACTTTTGTAAGTGTTTTGAGTCTAAAGATTTTTGTTTTTTAACTTGTTTTTGAGAATTTCAATTTATTAGTGTAAGTTTTCTAGCATCGTAGTTCGTTCTAATTCTAACCCTTAATCAGTACTTTTAGTTGTAAGTTCCGATTTCTGGTTTTGTTTCATCAGTTAGATGTTACATTGTTGTTAGACTGTTTTGTAGTTAATTATATTTAAGTTAAAGTTTAATTAAGACCTGAGCTCAGGCCAAACTCTGGAATTTGCAGAGCCATTAATCATTAGGTTAGTTTGTAACTAATATTATTGCATTTGTTAAAATCCAATTGTAGTTCGTTCTAATTCTAACCCTTAATCAGTACTTTTAATTGTAAGTTCCGATTTCTGGTTTCGTTTCATCAGTTAGATGTTACGTTGTTGTTAGACTGTTTTGTAGTTAATTATATTTAAGTTGAAGTTTAGTTAAGACCTGAGCTCAGGCCAAACTCTGGAATTTACAGAGCCATTAATCATTAGGTTAGTTTGTAACTAATATTATTGCATTTGTTAAAATCCATGACTTTGCAATATAATAAAACAGTTGCTTACTACCATAAGGATTGGGATCAATTCCAGTTATTTTTATGTTTTCTGATACAATGAATAATAGTTATAATGAGCAATTCTTCCTAGTCTTATGACATTCATTATTACCAAGTTTCACTTATTTCAATTCCTTTTACTATTAAATAAGTTTTATTATTAACTATAAATACACTGTGTATTTGAATACAAACACATTGTGTGTTTGTCCAGTAACTCAGCTTCAAATTAGAAATGGACAATGGATATTTGGAGGTAACTCTTACATGTTGATGCAAATTACTACCACTGGCAATAATTTTCAATTTATGATTTTTTATCTATGATAGGATTATGTTTTGATAATCCCATCATAAGTAAAGGATTACCTGTGTTATCAGATTTTTAAATTCTGAGTTAGATATCAAATTAAAACTATGATATCCAATCCTAGTTGGCAATTTCATGGCCTGTTCAAACATATATGTGTATGGGTCAGTTTGAAATTGTATCTACAGTGTTTGGTACACAGTTATGAGTCAAACTCACCTAGTTCCATGGACTTTGTACTGTAATATATAAGTATCCCTCCTATAGCACGGCTTCCTACAACATGGTTTTGCTCTAATATGATTTGAAAATTGTGGAAACTCTCATATAATACTGTATTTCTGCAACACAGCTTTTACTTAACACATTTAGAAAATTACGTTTATTCTCCTACAATACAAAACATTTTCATTAATTTTTGTAAATTCATATTATGGACACACAATATTCACATAAAATGCAATCATTGGGAAATACTTTGTTAAAATTAGTTATAAATGCAGTTTTGTTAGTTTGCTGTAAGGATAATATGCAGTGTATTTTCGACTTCAATTTGAAATTGAGTTAATTGGCAGCAATTGAATATTTTGTGTTCCCAACATTCAGTTCTTAAAAATAGAGGAATGTGAAAGAGAGGAAAAACTTTTTTATTCATATTTTTTTGGGGGTTATGTTAAGGAACAATTGTTTTCTAGCCAGTTGTAGCTGGTTAGATTATAGAATTTGTAAAAGAGCAGAAGATACCCAAACTTTAAATGCAGAAAAAGTTTAGAAATTGAAATTGATATTGTTAAAAAGAAAAATCGTTCTTGTTTTAATTGAACAGTAATAAAGCTATAATTATTTAATGAATGTTATTTATGCTGTATACTTTTTCTTTCTTTTCTTTTACATATATATATATATATATTTTTTTTAGGGTCATATATATATTTTTTGTTTATGTTTCGTGTTTTTAATAATAATGATAAAAATTAAGTTTCTTATGAGGAATTAAAAAAATTATTTGTTTTTAATTGGATTTGGAATATAACTCTCCTTTTTGTATTGGTTCCAGGTCTCATATAACATGGTTTCACACAACACTGTGTTTTTTAGGAACCTATCTACCATGTTATAGGAAGGATACCTGAATATAACTTTTGCCATCTCAATATGATACAAAATTTCAATTTTTTTAATTAAGTTTTTTAATGCATTATTTCCAATAGTGTATATTTATTTTTTATTATACTTGAGAAATCAAACTAAAATGTCATTAAATCTCTATTCTAGTAATAGTAATTCGTTTCTCAAGTATGGCATAATCCATTACAGATAATAATTGGGTTTGCTATCTTGTATAATAAAATCTTAATATTTTAAATACTGTCACTTCTGCTTAATTGGGGCAGCTGCTTTTTTGGGCCAAATCTCAAAGAATGGAAACCAAACTAATAAACAAATACATAATTTAAATGCTTAATTAGGATAATAGCAGAAAAGCAATTTAGTAATTTTTGACATATTTAGGGAGTTTTCAAAAGTATGTCAACACTACATACACTATTATTTGGCAACACTAGTGTGATGCAAATCGGTTATCTATCATCGTGCATCTGGCAAGTATGCGTCCGCTTTAAGACTCTATCTTACTGTACCTTGCAATATTCATTTACAGTGTCGATTTTATTTAAAATTTTTAAATCTTTCAAGATGCCAAGAAATGAAATTGTAAAATTTATCGTGTATGTATTATTTTTTAGATGTCAAGAAATGATTTTGCACTTTCAGGTAAAATTGCTTTGCTGGATAAAATTAAAAGCCAGCCATTTATTCTTGAATAAAATTGCTTTGCTGGATAAAATTAAAAGCCACCGTAGACTCGTTGAAATAAACCAAACTCCGTAAAATTGCTTTGCTGGATAAAATTAAAAACCAGCCATTTAATATGGGCCATCACTTGCTAATATAACTGGTGCACCAAAATCAAAAGACAGACTATGCTTGATGCATTTTTGCATTATTAAAATTTGAAAGGGCCATCACTTGCTAATATAACTCGTGCACCAAAATCAAAAGACAGACTATGCTTGATGCATTTTTGCATTATTAAAATTTGAAATTGTAAAAATTATCATATATTATTTTTTCTTCACTATTTATAGTACAAATATTTTCTGTATTTTGGTTAGTCACTTCTGCTTAATTGGGGCAGCTTCTTTTTTGGGCCAAATCTCAAAGAATGGAAACCAAACTAATAAACAAATACATAATTTAACAAGCGCGCAAGGCCTAAGCCTGTCATTCTGTTAGGTTAGTTAAGCTGAATTATCCTCATGGAATATTTTTATCTGGTGGCAGCCACTTATAGAGCCGCCATCATCACAGGCTGACCAACACCCATACGGCCATTTATAGAGCCGCCATCATCACAGGCTGACCAACACCCATGATAGCCACTTATAGAGCTGCCATCATCACAGGCTGACCAACACCCATGATGAGGTCAACCGGAAGATGAAGGATGGGTTTCGATGGTCCGGACCCAGATCCCGATGAACTGGAACGTTGAAGGATGAGTTTTAATGGTCTATGATGGGGTCAACCGGAAGATTGAAGGATGGGTTTCAATGGTCCGTAGATCCCTCCTAAAAATTAAGTTGGACCCCCGGATCCTCCAGAATGGTAAGCCATAGATTTACCATGCAGCTTTACTTTTTTCCGGTTGATCTGTCAATTGGTGGGTCCCACAGATTGTTCTGTAAAGTGTTCGTTATCCGAACATTTGTTCGTTAACCGAACTTAAAAATCTTTCAGAAAGTGTTCGTTATCTGATTTGTTCATTATCCGAACTGTTCGTTAACAGGTCCCACAGATTGTTCTGTAAAGTGTTCATTATCCGAACATTTGTTCGTTAACCGAACATAAAAATCTTTCAGAAAGTGTTCGTTATCTGATTTGTTCATTATCCGAACTGTTCGTTAACCGATCACCCACTGTATGTATCTTAATAAACATAAAGAACATAAAACTACAAGAGTCACACACAAAAGAAAGACACTTTCCATGTATGATTATTCAGAATTGAATTCAAGTCAATTGCATTGAGCAATAGTAGAATTTATTTATGACGTCATCATTGTAGGCACAAGTTGGTCATAAGTTAGACTATCTGTAATTATATATAAAATAAATTTTTTAAAATTACATTATTATAATTAGCACTTCTATAATAATCAAAAAGTAATTTAATTTTCTACTTTTTAAAAAAATAGTTAGCTCCATCTTTTTGGTTGAAATTTTAATTTTCATTGTTTCTTGTTGTTATCTCAAATATTATAATTTTTTATTTGAAAAATATATTAATTTACTCATGATGTGTAAATGATATTAAATTTTTTATATTTTTAAGATTTGATATGATTTCGAAGTTAATACCAGAGAGCCATAAAAAATACATCACTAATATTCATAAAACAGAAGCTCGGAAACAAAAAAATAAAATAGATAAGAGTAAAACACTAAAATATAATGTGTAAGTATCAAGTAATCTTAATCATTTTAAAACTTATTTATAATTATTAATTATAATATGATTAATATAAATCAAAACATATAAAAATTTTTCAAAATTGAATAATAGAAATGAAGATTCTGATATGGATTACTCTAATGATGAAAATAGACATATTAATTCTGTTTCAAAAAGTACAGAAGAATGGATTGAAGAAAATAATGAAGAAATTATCGACTTTTTAGATTCAAGAATAAATAAAAAAATTTTAGGTATGTAATCCTTTTTTACAACTTAAATTATATTATTATAAATTTTGTAATACAGGTAATTCTTGATTTACTAGTTCCTAGGTTTATAATTTTTTTTTTTTCAAATATTTAATATCAAAAGAATTTAAAATATGAACCTTAATTATAATAAATATATGCTAAATATGTATAAAAAGGCATTTAAAACCATATATGTAGCTATACAATATAATAAGACTGGATTTATAATAAAAACTGTCATATACTATGAAATTGGAAAAATCTAAATGGTGACCAAGAAGCAAAAGTATCACATCTTCTGGTTTTATTGACCAGAGGATGTTTGATCTGTATTATATATAATATGTATCAAATACCAATTTTCTGAACACTGATAATCTGGCAAAATTAATCCAGATTATCAGTGTTCAGAAAATTGGTGTTTATCTATATTATATATAATACAGATCAAATACATCCTCTGATCAATAAAACCAGAAGATATGATACTTTTGCTTCTTGATCACCATTTAGATTTTTCCAATTTCATAGCATATGACAGTTGTTATTGTAAATCCAGGCAAAATTATGAGAGTGCACTTAAAATTCTGTGATCAAGAGGAAAATTGATTTCTAAAGAAAATATAAGTAATTCTGTCTTTATTGTTTTTATAAGATCACAAAATATATAAAATATAATATTAAAAATCAATGATGTATCTTGGATGTGATGTCTGAAAACTCTATAATAGCTCAAATTTATTTCTTTATTTCATTTTAGATATTTTGCAGTCAAAATTAGAATCAAATTAAAAATGAAAGTTTTCAACATGTATATACAATAATTCTTTATTCTTACAATATTTGTCTTTATTGTAGCATTAAACATAGAAATAATTGTATATTTGATCCTAAATTTCATCACAAATTCCTTCTAGAATATTAAATCCCAGCAAAATCAAAAATGTGAAAAAATGGGCCAAGTTCTATTCTACCAGTCTGTTTGGCACCAAAACAGTAGATATCTAGAACAGATGCCAAGTTCCATTCTAACCCCAATGTTGAAAAATGAGATTTAAATACTGAAATAAATTCAATAATCTTTAGGCTTTTACTTGGAAAGTTTTAATATCTATGATGGCTGGGTAATAACTTAATATAGCTCAAAAACTTGCCAAGTAAAAGCCTGAAGATGTATCACTTCACTTATTCTTATTATATGTGCAGCCCATATCCATTTCTGCTTTTTTATTATTTGGATTACATCTATAACCTTTGTTTGACTCCTGATCTAAGTATTATGTTTTCTGTCTCTTCTAGTTATTCCTAGCATGTATCTTTCCATACTCCTTTGTGTTGTTTGCAGCTTTTGAATAGCTCTTTTCATTAATGTCCAAGTTTCTGATCCATAAGTTAAAACTGGCAGAATATATTGATCAAAAATTTTTCTTTTCAAGCAAAGTGGCATTCTTCCTTTTAAAATTAAGTTGTTTCTACCAAATGCACTCCAAGCCAATTTAATTCTCCTGTTTATTTCTGGCATAAAGTCTCTATCTAGAATGAGCAGTTGTCTAAGGTAAATATAGCTGCTGACTTCTTCTAGAACTATGTTATCTAGTTTTATATTCTGTTGATCAACAAAATTATTGTACATGACCTTAGTTTTACTTATGTTTATTCTAAGTCTTACTTTCTTGCTTTCTGTGTCCAAACATTGTATCATATTTTGTAGTTCATTTGGGTTTGAAGCAAACAAAACTATGTTATCAGTAAATTGTAGATGACTTAAATATTCTTTGTCTACAAGAGAAAATCAAAAAGTAACATTATTTATTTTTTTATGAAAACATTGTAGTAGGTGGTGGGAAAACTGGATATACTTTTCGAACTTGTCGCCTTCCCATATCGTTTAAAAGCGCCATGAAGGTGCTGACACCTAGTGGAGGCATGCAATCGCAAGTGGCAACATGGTGTAGTTGATCACATTGTCCATGCTGGAAGAACAAAGAGCTGTAATTCGTTTCCTTCATGCCAAAGGTCGTCCACCCAAGGAAATTCACAGTGAAATGTAGGAAGTGCATAGCAACGACTGCATGGCCTATGCAAATGTGTGGGCATGGTGCAAAAAGTTTACTGAAGGAGGAACAAGTCTCGTTGATGAAGCCCGCCCCGGCTGCCCGGTACGAGCATCCATGCCATCAAAAGTTCTTGAGATTGATGTGGCTATTCGACAGGAAAGGTGAGTGTTGTTGAAAGAATTGGCTGTGGAGTGCGACATCTCCTACAGCACAGCATATGATATCATTCACGACAAGCTAGGGTTTCGTAAAGTGAGCTGTTGCTAAGTGCCAAAACAGCTGATAGACAACAAATGGCCAACAGGATGGGCTGCAATCTGACTCACTTGACACGATACATTATGAAAAGGACTGATTTTCTGCAAGGCATTGTCACAGGTGACGAAATCTGGGCATTCCATTTCACACCAGAATCAAAGCAGGCCAGTATGGTGTGGAAACATCCCTCTTCCTGTCACCAAAAAATTTCGGGTGACTCAGTCCACGAAGAAAGTTCTCCTAACCGTGTTTTGGGACATGAAGGGAGTTCTGTTAGTGGAGTTCATGCTGCACGGATCATCGTGGAATCAGAACACATACTGCAGTACTCTGAAGAAACTGCATCATGCCATTCGTGATAAAAGGCCTGAGCTGGACACTGGGGACATCTGACTGCTTCACGATAATGCATGCCCACACGTCGCTGGCAAAGTCAAGGACCTGATTGTGAAATTCGGATGGGAAGTTCTTGACCACTCCTATACAGCCCGGATTTAGCTCCCAGTGACTTTCACCTATTCAGCCCTTTGAAGAAATTTCTCGGGGGAAAACGATTTCAGATGGACAATGACATCAAACATGAAGTGCGCCAGTGGCTGTACTCACAGGAAACAGACTTCTATGCAAAGGGCATTCAAAAACTTGTACCATGATGGGACAAATGCAGAGTATGCCCTCTATATCTTTACCCAACAACAACAACAACAACAACAATGGCATATACGTACAGAAATAACCAGAACATTGATGTGTACTTTGTATATTTTGTTTGTTCATGTCTGCTCCAGCACTTTCTTAAAAAAATAAATAATCTTACTTTTTGATTTTGCCTCGTATTTTGACACCAGTTTCATCCCAATCTATTTTTTTGATTACCTCTTTAGGAACTGCAGAAAACAGTTTTGGTGAAATAGTATTGCCTTGTCTAACACCTTTTCCTATTTTAATTTTTTCAGTATATTTATGCAGTCTAATTCTTGCTGATGCATGACTGTAAATTTTGCTGAAAATATCAACATATCCTGAATCAGTATCAGTATTAGCCAAAATATTTAGCATAGGTGATGTCTTAAGGCTATTAAAGCTTTTTCATAATCAATGAATGCTAAATAAAGTGCAATTTCATATTCATTTGTTCTTTCCACAACTTCTTGGAATACAAAAATGTGATCCATGGTACTATATCCTGCCTGTTCTCTTGGCTGTGCTTCATCTAGTGATATTTTTAATCTATCTGCCAAAATGTGAGTAAAAACTTTATACAGTACAGATAAAAGACTGATAGGCCTGTAATTAGAGATATCCTCTCTTTCTCCTTTCTTGTGCAAAAGAATAACTGTTGCATTCTTCCATTCTTCTGGTACATCATCTACTTGTTCTCATCTTCCTTGTAAGATATCTACTGTGATGCCATCTTCTCCAGGTGCCTTCCCTTTTTTCATTTTCTTGATAGCAAGCTGAACTTCTTTCAAAATTGGTGGTATCTCACTCTTTGAATCTTGCACCAAACAACTATTATTTGTATTTCTATACAAATTGGAATACAATTCTTCAACACATTTTAAGATAGCTTCTTGGTTTTTAATTACTTTGCCATCTTTGGCTTTTAAAGCAAAAATCCTTTTTTTTGCCAAATCTGAAAGAACAGAAACCAAACTAATAAATAATTTAAATGCTTAATTGGGACATTAACAGAAAAGGAATTTAGCAATTTTTGACATACTTTAGGGATTTTTCGAAAGTATGTCAACCAGTGTCTGCTTAATAGTCTACTGTTACTATATACTATACCTAGCAATATTCATTTGCAGTGTCGATTTTATTTAAAATTTTTAAATCTTTGCAATGCCAAGAATTGATTTTACACTTTTAAGTAAAATTGCTTTGCTGTATAAAATTAAAAGCCAGCCATTTAATATAAGCCATTGTAGACTCGCTGATATAACTGGTGTACCAAAATCTCCCATAGCATGTATTCTACTACAAGAAAATCAAGTGTGTGAGGAGTGGGGAATACAGAAAGAAATTCCAGGAACATCCACAAGAAAGTGTGATGGAAAGAATCTAGAGTCGAAGAAGTATTAGATCAAATGGTTTTCTATAGTTAGTGGGTGAGGTGTGAATATCAGCAATCCAGTATTGAAGACATAGTCATAGGAGATTTCTAAAAAGCTAATAATTAGGTATGTATTTTAATAAAGAGAATCGATTGTATTACAGAAAATTTCTTACTTTGATATTACCTTAATAATTAAATCCAGATTACATATTTTTCAATAATAACAATTATACACTATAAAATACTAATTTGGACCAATTTGGATGAGTGCATCTGAAATTCCTGCAACTGCTCAACTAGTTGACAGGTATAAGGTCCAAGAGACTCTGAACAGCACTTCTTTGTTTCAATCAAATTATAATTATAAATATACTAAATTTCTGATGTAAAAGGATAGTTTGCTTAATTGGGCCAAAATGGATTAGTCCCAATGTGTCTCAATTAAGCAGAATCGATTGTATTACAGAAAATTTCTTACTTTGATATTACCTTAATAATTAAATCCAGATTACATATTTTTCAATAATAACAATTATACACTATAAAATACTAATTTGGACCAATTTGGATGAGTGCATCTGAAATTCCTGCAACTGCTCAACTAGTTGACAGGTATAAGGTCCAAGAGACTCTGAACAGCACTTCTTTGTTTCAATCCAATTATAATTATAAATATACTAAATTTCTGATGTAAAAATTGATTGTAAAAAGTTATTTTTAGATAATACTAATTGATAAAAATTTATCATCTTTGGTAAACAAGGAACTTCTCTTTTTGCATCTTAGTTTCTTGTCATAGGCATAGGAAGTTATTGCTAAAAGTTCCTTCTCTGAGAGAGGATAAATACTGCTAGTTCCTTGTTCAGAAGGAAAGGCATATTGTAGTTGAAGAGAAAAGATTAGAGAAATGGATTAACAAAAAAACATGTAGAGGTTACAAGATGAAATGCTACCCCACCTGTCGGCAGCAGCTAACATAGGTGATCGAGATGGAACTATATTAGTGCATGTGAATTAATTAATTAATTGCATGTGTTTAATTTGTGATTTATTAGAAGATGAATATTTAGAAGAAGATTAATTTCCTCTCTCAAGTATGTGCTCAGGAAAAATGTAGCTCTCCCAGGAAAATTGTATAATAGTTCTAAATTGTCATCTTGTCATTAGTTTTTAATCCTAACTATTTATATATATGAGGTCCAAGGGACCCTTACTAGCACTCTCTTAATTTAAACCTAATTAATTACAATTTTTGTGTTTTATTCAAAATTTGAGTGATTTTTATCTAGCTTCAAAATTCATTTCCTTGAAACAAAGATAGCTTTTTCATTTTTCCACATTTGGCAATATTGAAAAGAAAACAGAAGTGGAGTCAGAGAGAGCAACTAAAGACAGAAGAACACCTGTGGATGAGGAACAGATTTTTGGAAAAGACGTTCCTTGTCACACAAATAAAGATGAATCATAACTATCTGCTATGCAGCATATAAAAGTCTTAAGTTCCTGCTTGGAGAGATTCTTGGTTATAATTTTGATTCTCCTGATCATTGCTGGGTTCCTGTCAGTGTCATCACTGACTAGGGATCTGAAGTCAATGAAACCATAAAATATGCATCACATATACAAAGAAGAAAAAAAAATAAGTCAAGAAAATAAGTGAAGTTCTTTAACAATGAAAAAGAAAAAGGAAGTCTTCACCAAAGATGGAAGAGGAACCATCCTCATGACAAACTATTCATAGTAACTTTAATTCTGAGAATTAAGATGAGAGGTTACAACTAAATCATCATTGATCCAAATAAAAGGACTCAGAGATGAAGGAACACATCCTTTCAATAATCCACTGTTGCAGTGTCAACCGGAATCCAAATGAACACTATCGTCTGCACTCTGATTTCACTTTCCAGTAATTCATATAGGATCATCAACTTCTTTCAGTTTTTCTCCTTTGATAGATTTATGTATTTTATTAAATTGTTCAAGTTCCAAATCTTTTATACGTATCATCTACTTTTATATTGTTATTAATTACTCTATGTATATATGTATGTGTGTATGTATATAGGGCGGTGTATGTATATAAAACATCTTACTTGATCATCATTATTGTACTTAGTATAATTAATGTGTAACCCTCTAGGTTAGTGTATAGTAATATTCCTCTAGGTTAGTGTAATATCATGGTGTAAATAAATTGCTTTTGTGTATTAATTAATTTCTGAGTCAATCCTCCATTCCTAGATCCCTGTATAACTGATCCATGCATCCTTATTTCAAATTTTCGATTAAGTAACATAATCTCAGCTGATATCCATTGCATGGTCTTTATGTAGGACTGTAGAGCAAAGTCAATTCTCTATAGAAAACAGAAAGCAATTTTTGTCTTAGTTATAAATTTACAATAAAATACAATATTAAGTATCAATAATCTATCCTAGATACAATATCTGAAAATTTTATAAATGTTTCAAATACATTTCTTTATTACTTCTTAAATATTTTTAAATTTGATTCTAATCAAAATTAGAATAAAAGTAAAAATCCAAATTTTGCAATAATTTGTATTTTACTATCTTTACAATAATCCTCTATATATATATACTTATTGTAGCATGAAATATGTAGTATATGTAATCATATGTAGTATTTAATCATAAACTATGCCACATATATTCCTGTTACAATGTTCAATTTTATAAATTATCTAAATAATTACTATATTTAATTGAAAAAATATTCTCCTTTAAAATAATTTTTTCTTGAGATTTAAAAAAGAAAATTAAGAAGAAAAAATTTGCATTATATTCTGGTCTTGATTTTTATTGAAATAAAATAATTGTCTTAACACTTTAATAAGCCGATTCATCGGCTTATTAAAGTGCACCTGAGTATGCAGATTATTGCTTGCTAATTCAGTCATTGCCAGTAATTTTATATCCCTAATTTGCTACATTAATATTTATTATGTTACCTAATGTATTTATAAAACATAAAAATTAAAGAAAATCAACGAAATAGTGTCCTGTCGTATAAATTTAAAACCCATTCAATTCACCTTCCTACCCCCGTTGCTAAGCGACTGTCTGCATTATCGCTACCACGTTATACTTACACCGATCTACTGCTGGAGTAATTACGCGATCCGTTTTTGCATATTGTAGGAAAGCCCAACCGTTTCTGCTAATGTTCGGATCTTTCTGCAACCAACTGTACATGTGGTGTGCACCATGCGAACTTGGCCCCGGCACACTGCCGTGAGCCTTGATTTTATAAATTCTCTAAAAAATTTATGTATTTAGTCACTGAATATTCTCTCTTGTATAATTTTCCTCTTGAGATTTAGAAAAGAAAATTAAGAAGAAAAAATTTGCATTATATTCTGGTCTTGATTTTTATTGAAATGCATATTTGCTAGTAAATATCAGAGATATTTAAACGAAAAATCTTCCTTTATTTCAATACACTGTTGACTATGCCATTCTATTGTCTTCTCTGGTGTAGGCTGATGTTTTTTATTATTTTAAAAAAAATTTAGAATATTTGTTTTTTATATCCTTTTGAATATTTTATCACTGGAAGATAAATATTTGTACATTTTATTGCAAAAAGAATTATATTTGTTTATATAATAGCTTTCTTATTATTATTTTTATAATATAATGCATTTTTGAATAAAGTAAAAAAGTCAAACACAAAGGACTGATTGTTTAAACGGAGTTTCTATCGCCCACGGTTACAGCAAAAACCACTTCTAGATGGCATTCAGATAAATGGCGATTTTACAAGCATTGCAAAGATGTTGACTATGCCACGTCTAACAGAACAGTGCTAAATTCCAGCTGTTGCTATAGTTCCTCGTCGTTTGAAAATTTTCAGCCAATCAGTATCTTGGGCTTTATCGATGATGTCAACACGGTTACAGCAGATAAATGGCGATTTTACAAGCATTGCAAAGATGTTGACTATGCCAAGTCTAACAGAACAGTGGCTAAATTCCAGCTGTTGCTACAGTTCCTCGTCGTTTGAAAATTTTCAGCCAATCAGTATCTTGGGCTTTATCGATGATGTCAGTAATATGGAGGAAGTTCGAAGTGAAGAAATGAAAAATGCTTTAAGTTACACTTAAAACATTTAATAAATTCTTTAAATTATAATTCATTCAATAATACTTATAATTAAATATGGAGGATTTTACAAACTATGAAAATTTAACGTATGCGTAAGAAGACTGGTCTAGATTCTAAACCTGGCTAGTGGCTGGTCTAGAAATATACTTTAGTTGATTTTAATAAAGTGTATATCTACTAGTAAATATCAGAGAAAGTTTTAAAGAAAATTTCCCAAAATTTTAAGCCTCCAAACAAGCATTATTCAAATAGTAATTTAAAAACAAAAGTAAATCAAAACCAATGTGTGCAAAAAGAGTTTTGCAGCAATGAATGAGAAGAGTGGAGAATAATTCGTTGATTAGGAATTTATATGCTAAAGCAAAATTGCTGCTATTCAACTTTTATATACATAAAAAATTTATTAATGTTTTATCATAGGTATAACTTGAATGTTATATATCCAGATACTTATATTGCTGGATTGTCATTATGAATTGTCATACTTTTTGAGAAATTCTTTGAATAAGATATTACCAAAAATCATTCTTAATATAGGATCAAGTTCAATAGTTTTTCTTTAATTGAATATTGGAATAATCAACAAACTTTTAGGCCTAAACTTCAAGGGATAATAACTAGATTTGATTGTGATAGTCAAATATTGCTCAGATAGTACCTTAGAGAGCCCATGGCTTAAGTCCAGTCAGGAAGATTTCTATTTGTATAGTTTGATGTCTATGATTGAGAAATTCTAAATTAATAATAATAATGTCTGAAGAATCAGCCTGTCAGATAGCTTCAAATGACATCAGGACAGTAACCTGAAGATCAATCCCAGGCTAAGGCAAGTTTTTCTTCAGATAAATTAGTTAAAAATTATAGTTTGAGTATTAATTCAGAGATGGTGCTAACATTAGTCTAAATTATTTAAAATTATTAAAATTCTATTATAATCAAGGATTATTTAGACAGAATTAGGATTTATTGGAGTAATCCTAAATTAAAATTGGCAAATAGTTATGAAAAATTTAAAACATAAAAAAATATATATTTTAAACAAATTATTAAATTAGCAAAAAATCTCTGTACATAGTTTTAAAGATTTATTTGCTAATTTGAGCATTTTGTAACTTTGAGCTTTTGAAGGTTAGTAAAAGAGTAAAAAAATTTGATATGTATTTTGAATTATAAAAAGTTTATAGTTCCTATTATTTGTTTAAAATTAAAGGATGATATTAGCATAATTTTTGATTAAATGTACTCAGTGTTTTTTTTTTTTTGTTATAATGGGATGAGCTGAAAAATGGCAGTTGTGCCAATGGGCATCCTATTAATATATATTTATAATTTATCATCATACTATTAAAATCTATATAAATAACTTCCATTCCTGGATTGAGTCCAAGACAATAGTTTAATCCATATTAAAATTCATTTATTTATCTGTCAATAATAATGAAAAATAAAAATTCTTTTGATATTTATATGACAAATAATTTATTATAATTTGATTTTAAAGATTATATTTTTATTTCTTTAAATAAATAAATTATTGTTTGATCACAAACTTTTGATTTTATTGGCCTTAATTTTATCATCATCAAATTGCATTGCTGAAAACAGAACTGCTGATTTTCACATTATTACTGTCCATCCAGCTTAGCTGTGATCATTGATGCAAATACGCGTGTGCTAATCGAACGAGTCCAGTGATAAAATAGGGATGACAGCTTCGTACATGGATGTTTTCAAACACAAGATAACTGAAGTTGAACTGAAGTTTATTGTAATGTCAAATGCTAAATAATTAGTTTCGATATTGAAACCATTCCCAACCGT
The DNA here is from genome assembly GCA_000484575.1 of Olivierus martensii. Classification (NCBI taxonomy): domain Eukaryota; kingdom Metazoa; phylum Arthropoda; class Arachnida; order Scorpiones; family Buthidae; genus Olivierus; species Olivierus martensii. Next base: position 41,482 of record AYEL01080560.1, read on the forward strand.
CATTATACCAACTGCGACTCTTCCCTTTGCATTTGGACTCATCCACCTTAGCTATTCGCAGCTTTCGTGGATGGACAATATGTCTATAAGAAATTTATTCTTGATTTATGAGTTCTTACCTTAAGAGTTCATTCCATGAATGAATTAATTTGTAAAGTTGAGAAATACCTATATAAAAAACATACTTATTTTAGCAACTAAACCAAAGAAGATGGAAAAAGAAGAATTTAAAACTGCACCAGATGGCAGATTAATTATAATCAATAATGAAGATATTTCTAAAAATAAAAGTAAGTTCTTTCATTAAACATATATTTAACTTATTTTAACATTTGTTATATATAAAAATTATTTTTATTTGACTTTGTTATATTTCATTATAAATAATTTTTCTCATACATAATTGTTTTTTATATGTTAAATAATAAATGAAAAGATTTTTAGAACATTTCATCATCAATGCTAATTACATTAGAATAAAAGAATATAAAAATCTAAAATTAAATAATTATAAAACAAACATTTATTAGTAAATAAATTAACATTAATATTAAAATATAGAAAAATCCATAAAAATATTCTTCAAACAGTAATTAAATATGAGCAGTCCCTAATTATTTTTTTCAATTAAAATGTTTCCATGAATTAGATAGTTTTGTTGTGTTTAATAATATTTTTTTGTTTTAATCCAATTTTAATATACAGGGTGTCCTGTAAAGATCACATAAACTCTTCAGAAAGAGAATTCTCACTCAGTGCAAAAAGTGTTCAAAGAACCATACCTCTATGCCCCATATATTTTGAGGAAAATGCAAAAGAAAATGTATATCATCACATCTAATGCATGGAAAAGGATCTGTATTGGAAACAAAACTTGAAATGTGATGTGAAGTTTTGCATAACAGACATGAAACAATCGCAAGTATGAGGGTTCTTCCGAAAGTAAGTTTCGTCTTTTTTTTTGAAAGAAGATGGTACACCAGGTGAAACAAACAATCGCCATAAGAATCCACATCCATTGCTGGTTCAACGACGGAAGGAGCATCAGTGGAGGAGGAATGACCCATGCGCAGAGCGCCGAAGAAGAGAGAATAGCAGCAGACAGGCATGCCCGAGGTTATTCGAGTACAAATCACAATGGCAGACAGACATGTACTGACAACGTGATCACCAATGGAAGTGTGTGCTGTTATCCAGTATGAATGGGCACATGGGACTAGTGTGTCCCTCATCCATGAACGCCTATAGAGCGTGTATGGTGAAGAGGTCTTGTCTCGTAAAATGGTTGGTCGCTGGTGTTGCATGTTCAGTGAAGGAAGGCAGTGTGTGGAGGATGAAGGTCAAAGTGGGCATCCCTCCACATCCACAAATGAAAACAATATTGCTAGAGTACAGGACATGGTGTTAGCGGACAGGCACATAAAGGTGTCAGATGTGGCGTCCACACTGTGTATTGGTCGTGCTCAGGCCCATCACATGCTCCATGATGTGTTGGGTTACCAAAAAGTGTCTGCAAGATGGGTGCTGAGAAACCTGACCCCGAATCACAAGAGTGCAAGAATGGGAATCAGCCTCGATCATTTGATGCAGTACGCGTGAGAGGGAAATGAGTTCCTGTTTCAGAATCATCACAGGCAATGAGATGTGGGTGCACCACTTTACCCCAGAAACCAAAGCCGCCTCAATGACATGGAAGTAGTGTTTCCAGGCAAGAATTCCTTCCTGCCCGTTCCCGGGAATTTTCTTCATTTTCCCGTTCCAGAATCCTGACAAACTTTTCTCGGGAAATCGGGAAAATCGGCTCCTAGAACCCAGTAATACTAACTTATCTTAGGTACTACCTGGGAAATATTTTTTTTTTGTATTTTATTTTGAGTGCCCAATAGCTCTACTATAAGGTGTTTCAGGCTTATCCATTCTTTCTAGGGCACCCTGTATATACACAACTCTGATCTTATATCTCTTCAAGTGATGCAGATATTTGGGAACAGCATGATCACTGTATCTTTTTTCCAACAGATGACACTAATTTTAAATCTGTTGATTACTAACTGGAGGAATTGCTGCCCTGATATAAGTTGGTTATATTAAAGATATGACAGCTATTCAAAATAGCAATCGACAATACGGGATCATACTATCAAACACTTTCCTAGGAATAGAACTGGATAAGCCTAAGTCGTATTGGATGGAAAACCAGTGTTTCAAGATAGTGAAACAGACCAAGAACACAAATATCGGATAAAATACTAGTTCAATTTCAGGCTGCCATATTGGATCTGCAATTTTAATTCGGAAAAACGGAATAGGATCGCCAGATTCCTATTCTGTTACCACAGAAACCACGTATATTGTATACTGATTTTCAATCAAAAAATGTCTATCTTTAAAAATCCGTTAAATTTGAGGTCGCCATTTTTGTGATCTTTTGATCATAAATTTTTCAACAAACATATAAAGGGATAGGCATTATAGTTAAATCCTTGGCTGTGAAAATAAATATTTCTCTGTGCAAACACAAACTATTTCTGTTTTCCATGATAAATAGTTTCCATAAAAGTAACTGCCAATACTATCAACCACGTTCTAATGTATACATTATGTGATATACGTAAAACTCACTGTATACTATAAATTTGGTTAAATAAAGTTTGCATTAATTACATTGTTATATTTTGAGAAAACCTAATGTAACATTTAGGAAATTTTATTTACTCATTTTTTGCTCCGACCTTTCATAAATAGGAGTGTCTCGAAACCTCTGAAAGATTGCACTGAGTCCACGAATCCTGTTTGCCCTACCTTCGCTACAGCTTTTATTAATATTTACTGTTATAGCCATTATTACAGATGATCAACAAAAATTAAATAAAAAAGATTATTTTGGGAATTCTCGGGGAATACGATTTCCCGTTCTCTATTCCCGAAGGTTCAAAAATGTCAGGAATTTGGAAACACTACGTGGAAGCATCCCAATTCACCAGTGAGGAAAAAATTCAAAGTGTCACCCTCCGCAGGAAAGGTTATGGCCACAGTGTTTTGGGATGCGGAAGGTGTGATTCTCTTTGATTTCCTCCATCACAGGACCATCTATGCGGTACGCTACTGCGACACCCTCACCAAACTCAGGTCCGCCGAAAGTCCTTCACTCAAGAGCCCTGGTCTCGACGAAAGAGACCAGGGCTCTTGAGTGAAGGTGTTGTGCTCTTGGACAACAATGCAAAACCACATGCAGCAAGGAACACACAAGATCAGATTCATCACTTCGGATGGGAGAGATTGGATCACCTGGCCTACAGCCCCGATCTTGCCCCATTGGATTTTCACTTGTTCCCTGCATTGAAAGCCGCACTCTTGGGACGTCACTTCCAAAACAATACTGAGGTGGAGCAGGCTGTGCGACAATTCCTTGCATTGCAGGGCACCGAGTTTTACCAGAGTGGTTTCTTCAAACTGATTTCTCGCTATGACAAATGTCCCAATGTCGGTGGTGACTATGTCGAAAAATAGTGCAAGGTGTATAGTTCATGATGCCATGGTGTATTTTTAGAGTTCCAGCAAGCCACACTCACAGAATAGAAGAAAACTAAACAAATATTGTCAAAACTATATATCAACAGATTAAATAACGTTCTCAAAACACATCTGAATGGAAAAAACACAATGAAAGCCATCAACACATTTGCCATACTAGTACCCTTTGGAGTGATATAGTGGACACGGACAGAACTCGAATCACTCGAAGAAACATAGTGAAAGCCATCAACACATTTGCCATACCAGTACTGACTTACTCCTTTGGAGTGATACAGTGGACACAGACAGAACTGTACTGACTTACTCCTTTGGAGTGATACAGTGGACACAGACAGAACTTGATACTAACTTACTCCGTTGGAGTGATACAGTGGACACGGACAGAACTTGAATCACTCCAAAGAAAACACTGAACAACACTTACAAAATACCAATACCATCTCCCGAAATCTGCCATAGAAAGTACTACTCTCCCATGCAAGAAAGGTGGGCATGGTCTTATTGACATCTCACATTTACACAACAGACAGATCTATAATCTGAAAGAGTTCTTCCATAAAAAACAACATATATCACAACTACAAAAGCTATAGTCTTGGCTGTTAGAAACATAACACCATTAAATGTACTGAACGACACTCCAAATCAAATAGACAACACTGCACACATACAAGAAAAAACACTCCATGCCAAATAGACAACATTGCACACATACAAGAAAAGAAATCCTTGTTATGAAAAGGTAACTCCATGGCAGACATCCACATGACTTACAGAAACAGTTCATTGACGTACTCCATGGCAGACACCCATCCAAAGGATGCATTCACCCTGAAAGGTCGTGTCACAAAAACCAGTTTAATTCTTAATTGGTTCAACCTTTTTAACCAAACCTAAACGCTAGGAATATAAAAGACAAAAGGTGTGATTTGAATCGGTTTAAAATTTTTCCAACGCAGAGCTAATTATCTAGAATTAGGGCATAAATAGCTTTTTTGTTAGGGAGGGATAATACAGGTCCCTCTTCGGTCAGAGAGGCTGCAGTGTACGCAAGAAATAATAGATATAATAGCACATACAAAAATTTATTTAATAATTAAAAGTAAGCTTTATAAAAAACCCCCGACGCATGAAGTGAATATCATCAAATATAGCTAAGAAACATCCCGATTAAACCAGCCTTTAAACCAAAACAAACCGCATTAAAATCGGTTCATCCGTTTAGGAGCTACGATGTCACAGACAGACACTCAGACAGAGGCTTCAAACTTATAACACCCTTCTTTTTGGGTCGGGGGTTAAAAACTGCTGAATTTGAGTGTCACTGACTAAAATTTTCGAAAAAAATTGTTGAAATAAAGACAATTTAGCGCGAAAATCTTTGAAAAAAAAACAGTGTATTTCCACCCAAAAATTGTCTTTATTTTGGACACTGACTAAAACTTTTGAAAGAATTTGAGTCACAGACTAAACTTTGGAACAAATTGAAGAAAATAGAGGGAAAATTTTTAAAAAAGTGAATTCGTTTTATTTTGGAACATATTTTGAATCTTCCGACCTCGAGAGGAAGTACCTTCTGCTCCCCTTATCTACGCCCATGCTAGAAATCATTGAGGATATACTGTATAGCAAAAAGTTTTATTGAAATCGATTTAACAGTTCTCTAGAAAATCTCGATTAAACAGAAATACGTAAAAAGTGAAGTCGGTTGAAAAAATCATTTCAGTGAATTTAGAATGTTAGGTGTATAACCCACTTATTTCTAAAATCACTTTCTACATCCACTACACTTGTAACTAACTATATCACTACCACAACCGTTATTGCATAAAGCATTGTTTTAAATCTGACTCTCTTTTATATGTGGGTGGAAAAAACTTGTTGAATCCTGTCTGCGGCGCAGGCGCATCTCACAATTTACGTATAGAAGCGAGAAGCATGTCTATTCTTGTTACATTTGAATAAACTTGTTAAATCCGTTCTGCAGTGATCTTAAAATATAAGAATGCCCAGAAGCCTGTATATTCCTATTGTATTTGATTTTACTTCTCATTTACTTTCTAGATTCAAGAAATCGAAATATATTTTTGTGGGTTGTGTTTATTTTTTCCTGCTCTAGTTCAGGCGGTTTTGCCACTCCTAAATTTTGCCACCGTAGGCAGTCTCCTACCTTGCCTACCGCCTAGGGCCGGCCCTGTGTTCACGAACTAAAAGACGTGTAAAAATGAGTTACTGGCACATTGTAAAGATCTTGAAAACATAATTGACAGATGGTGATTCCTCCTATCTTAACGCTTTAAAACTGGCTGACGAAATAGGCCTTGTTTCAAGGAAATCTAGAATAAGAGGAAGGGAAACTCGACGTTTTCGCGTAACCAGGCGTATACAGCGCCCCCAAGCGGTTGCCAATGGTTGAAGCAGACGACAATATTTGATTGTTAGCTCAGCCTTCTCGTTTTTAGGGTAGAAATGAACAATACACTGTATTCATTAAATTTTTGAGACAATATAGCCCTAGTTAATTTAAATATCCTCATAAACGTTTATTAAGATTGATACAATAAATAAATCGACTGCAGTTGAGTACGATATTGGATTTTTGTCAATCGAGTGTACATGTGAATGTACTGTAATTAATTCCTTGGAATTTTCTACAACTTTTCTTAAAATTTTTATTGTTATACGAAATTATATCAATGAATTGAAAACCCTAAAGAACAAAATTAACAACTGCTATTATAATTTATTATTCTCACCACAAGAATACGAACAAATTAAAACTTTGACTTCTAAATAATCTAGAGCAGGGATTCCCAACCTTTTTCTTGCATCGACTCCTTTTAAAAGAAGGTTTTCTTCATCGACCCCCTAACATTTTTCTCCATAATATACAGCATACAACATAATCATAATATAAATAATTGTACATAAATAACTTAAAGATAACAATTAGACTAAGAATATGAACAAAAGTTTTGAAAAAATGGTTTATTAGATTTATGTTTTATTATTTTTTGTACTATTGTTCCTGCGTTTTACTTTTTTATATTGCACTTATTGCATAAAAAATTAATATATTAAAAAAATATTATTGGTTTTTAAAATATATCAAATAATTTTAGCGTATTTTTCCCTTATATTTATTTCATATAATTTCTTCCTTATTACATGATATAGCTTTATATCAATAAACAATTATCGATTTTATTGATAAATTTTTTGTAATCAATGGGATCTTTATCTTGATTATGCCGATCAATTGCCGGTGCATATTCGGCTATTGACCCCCAATAGACCCCTTGATCATTATTGACCCCCTTTAAAATTTCATCGACCCTAGGGGGTCGATAACTGACGCCGTTGGGAACCCCTGATCCAGAGCAAAGAGCAGAGAGATGATTTCTTTTAAAATTGTTCAGATGGCAGATTCTTTTATTTCCTAAGTAAAAAAAAAAAAATAATAAAAAATTGGTAGACAACATTGGTACACTGAAATAATACTCTTGTGTGAAATCAATTCATTAATCACAAATTATATTTTCAACAGGAATTAGCAACTTCTAATATTTTATTATTAAAGAATTTTAATACTTAAATCAGGAATATGCAAATATGGAAATGTTTACACACTATTTACAAACAAAGAAAAATTGCAAATAATCACCAAAGATTTATAAAAGCAATAATATCTGTATTTGTAACAATATATCTTACGTTTTGACAATAAGTATTGCATTACCGTGAAAACTACGTATGCATTATTTTTTTCATTTTCTTTATGATCTTTCGATTAACTGCTTATTCAAAACAAACTTCTTTATTGAAATGTTTTAAGTTAGAAAATATTCTGAACCGAAAGAAATCTCGCTTATTATGCTTCATTACTTCCCTTAAAATTGGGCCAAATTTGAGCATTACTTTAAGAATTTCGCTAACGCTGCCCATAACTGTTGCTACTAGTGAATGAACCTTTTCTAAATTATAAATAATAATAAATTATTTAAGAACCATATCTACTCAAATTCGTCTTAATGGGTTAGCAAGGTTGACCATTGAACATGAATTGAATAATAAATTAGATCTGAAAGAATTATTCGCGATTTTGCAGAAAATAAACTTCGAGAGATTGTTTTAATTTAGGTTTAGACTTTGAATATTATTTAACTAGTTTTGTTTATTGCTTTAAAAGTATATTTAAATTATCTCTGAAAGTAGTAGGTATAGTTTCAGTTTTTAAGTTCAATGTCGTTAGCTCGTTAAAAATGTAAATTTTGTTTTTCAATAAAACAGTTTTCCGAAAATCTGTATTAGTATTATTGTCTTAATTCAATTACAGTAAGATCCTGTATGTTCCAAGGAAATAAAGCGCTAAATGAAACAGCGTTAAACGAGGTCATTTTAATACGTAAATAATGATAGGTGAAACAGGACAGTGAATAAAAAATATATACTTAGCATTTTTTTAAGTTTATTTTGTAACATGTATTATTAATATTGTATTACATTAATTATAGACATTTTTTTGTTGCTAATATCGATTTGTATTCATAAATCATTCATGAAAAAATTTTTAAAATTAGAAAATAAAAAGTTTTAAGAACAAAAAGCAGTAATCAGACTGCAGTAAACTATAGACAACGAAAAAATAAATATTGATAAAAGAAAAAACGTTTTAACTTAAAATTAGAAAATAAAAAGTTTTAAGAACAAAAAGCAGTAATCAGATTAGTAAACTATAATAAAAAATATTGATGAAAGGAAAACGTTCTAACTTCAAGGAACTATAAGCTGTATTCGATTTGACTACACTGGTAACACTAGTGTAGCTTTTTAGTGTATAGTTGGTGCATCGGTCTAAATTATTTTCTAGTCAAAACGAATAAGGTAGTGTAGCAGCTCAAGATTAGCAAGATGACGGTTATATCAACAATTGCTTGTTACTTTCTACACTGCTACACCGTGTTTCTAGTCAGTGTAGAATAGTGTAGAAATTTTACACCACACCGATAAATCGAACGCGTTAGTGTAGCTACACTGGCCAAATTGAATGTCCCACTTGTCAATGCTACATCGTCTTACACTAGTGTAACGGTGTAGTCAAATAGAACAGAGCTATAGTGGCAGCATTCAGGTTAAAACTAAAATCGGATAATTGTTATTTTTATTAGTTGTAAAATAATATTGATGATCAATCATAAATATGAACTGTAACTGCAGCAGACTTTCGTATGTGCTGCACCACAGATTACTAATACGGATGGGACACTTAGCTAAAAACAAGGAAATTTCAGTACCACAGCGCATCCTCAGTTAGGTGATGTGTATTTTTTTTTCTTGAATGTAAAAGTTTATAATTTTTCAAGACATAATATTTTCAAAATCATTTAAATAATAATGGATAGTTTATTTTAAAATATAGAACTATAAATAATAATAATACGTAGTAATCTGTTATCAATATAGAACTATATTGAATAATAATATTACGTAGTAATCTGTTTCCCCACAGACTAATAGCCATCTTGTTTTTCTTAAGACGTTTGATCGTAACTCGTGAATCGAAGTTAACTTTAGTTATTTATAAAAGGTAGGGTGCTAGAACGCACCCGTATTGTAGTGTAGATTGGAATTTATGGGTCATATCCTCCTTCATATAAACAGGAAGAAGAAGAAGAAGATTGGAATTTATAATATTATATAACGTATTTCCTGCTGAGAGAGAGAACTCATCCGCTTAGGCTTAGTAAACGTACTGTATATTAGTTATTTTGAAATGTTTTCATTATTGTTATTTAATATCACTAACATATTTTTTGATATATAACTTCAGTTTGCACAAATATCATTTTTCAATAAAATTATATTAATATATTGGTACTTTTCCGTTAGCCGGGCGCAAGCGAATTCTGTAATGTATAGTTTCTTGTTTTTGAAATAACAAAAAATAATTTCCTAATTATTAATTATTAAAACAGTTCTGTCCTATATAAAATGAATAAGAGTATTTATTGTTTTCATAAGAACTTACTGATGAATCCATTTTTATAACTCCATGTCCTGTAGCATATTTAATATCAGCATAAACATAAAATAATTTTACATCAGCAGCTATTTCTTGATCTTTAATATAACAACCTAAAAAGTATACATTAAATTAATCTTTTGCATTTATTGCAAAACAATTATCATAATCGAATCAATAAATAACTAATAATACATTGTATGATAATAGACAGAAAAGCATCGGAAAAAACTAAAAATATTTTTTAATTTCAAAAATTGAAATTATAAGTATTTAAAAAAAAAAGAAAAGTATTTAAATTTATTAAATAATATTAATTTTTCTTCTATGTGTAACAAAAATATTTAAGTTTATTGTAATAAAAACAATGATATTAAGCTAGGTAAATAAAATAAATTTTTTTACTTTATAGTAATGAGAAACATGAATCATTTAATGAAAGAGAAGTCTGTGGTGAATAGACTTTAATGTTTGCACATATCTTCTATTTTTTTCGTTGTCCTCTCAAACTTATTTAATACTCAACTTATGTAAAATCAACTTTACATAAAATTTTTTCTATTTTAATTTTTTCCAAATTTGCATTTTTTATTTTTTTTTTTAGATGTAAAGTATAAATATCTATTATATTTGTAGATTACAAATATAAACATAGTTTACAATATTTAAAATTTCATATTACTTGATTTATGTTTGTATGATTTATATTAATATTGTATATTGATACAATATTATTTCATGCAGCCTAACCAGAAGAGTTTTTGATTGAAAATTTTTATTAAAAAATTATTTTTTCCAATTTATGTAAAATTAGTTACAAAAAAAAATTTTTTATCTTAATTATTTGATTAAATCGAAGAATTCCTGCTTATTTTTTCAGTTTTAGTTTAGTTAAGTCAGTCATGCTAAGTCAAAATTCTTTGTTCTGTACAATATCTAAGAGTTCCAAAGCAGATACAGAATTCATAACATACATTTACATCTAAGCTACCAGTGGTATACAGTCTTTTATTTGAAAATCAATGAGTGCAGCCATATTTTGATTACATGACTGTGCCACCATTACACTCAAGCAAACTGTACCTATACAACATAGCCAAAATGGGAAATTTAAATTCCACAAAAATAGTAATAGATAAGCATTATTAAGAAAAAATAATTAAATATCAATTAGAGATTTAATAATTAAAGCCTAATAGTGAATTACAACAATTTTATATATTTATTATTTTTTTCAGAAAATTCGTGTGTTAGTAATTAACATTAAAAATTGAAGAAAAATTACAGCATAGCTTGATTTTTTAAAATTAAAAAAAAAATGAATAGATGAAAAATTGTTAAAAATTTTCTTTTGTCTTAAGGTTAGTTTTAATTTGTTAAAAATTAACAAATTATAAAGTTTTATAATTTAATTTTTAAACACAGATATAACTGACAATTAAAATTCCAATGAGTTTTAAAAACTTTATTGCAAAAGTGAAAAATTAATTTATGTTACTGCTATTTTATACTGTTTATTTCTGATGATTGATTTATTTAAAACTGATTGCCCTAACAGAAATTCTGCTTTGACAGATAAAAAACATTTAAAAGAAAAATTGTTATATTATTTTAATTAATGAAAATCAAAAATTTTAATATATTTTAAAAGAATATATTTTTTAAATATATTTGAACTCACTACAATAAAAATACACAAATCTTTCATTTAATGGAAGAAATAATATAAATTAAAATCTAAGTAAATTTGGATTTACTTATTTTTAATTTTTTTTTGTAATTTTTCTTAAGTATTTTGTAATTTTTCACATTATAATTTTTCTAATCATATTATTACATGTGACATCAAAAAACCATCTCTACTTGGATGATATCAATGAATGGCCAAGTGTCAGTGAAGGAAATATAATTTGTTATTTTATAGAAAGACACGAAAAATAATTCTAATTCTAATAAATAAATGAAAGAAATAAGATCCTTTAATAGTAAAGAGGGATAATTACTTCCAAAGTGGATTTGTTTGCTACATATTACATTTCAAATTTGAAAATGGGCTTATAATTTTGAAATGTGATGTTGAACCCTTCTCAAAGTCTCAATGATGCTCCCCACAAGGCTTAGTCATGCTTGAAAACAAATGGATCAATTATTACTTATGGCTGTATTTGTGTTTCAAGCTTGGGAAAAACTTGCTCACATTCAATTGCACTGTTATATAAAATGGCTTTTGCTGCTAGCAAAGGTTATATAGATACTTTCTGCACCACACAACAGCAGAAGAGGAATTGTGGTTCTAATTTTATGTCTCCTGTATTATACAGGAGTATAATGCAGGAGATATGTTCGAAAATATATGGATCATGTTATATGAGCCACATATTTTATATGAACCTCATAATATAATATAGCTGTATTACATGAGATTATCACAGTTTTTTTGTTTAATTATTATATAAATTCATATTATATAAAGATTTATATAATGCAGTATAATGCATATATATTAAACCTCAATGCCATATGGGGTCTACTGTACATACACAAACATGCACACAAATAATTTTAAAATTTTATTGAGAATTTTGATATAAATAAAATAATAATTTTAGCGAGACTTTATATTTACCTTCAGTTCCTGACCATAGTAACATATCTGTACTGCAAACCCGTATACCATATGAATCAGAGTTTGAAACCTATAAAATATTTTAATTATTGCTTATTTAGAATTTAACTTAAATGTATAGAGAAAATAATTTGCTACTATGATAATTGATAAACAATAAGCAATAATAAATGTTATATAAATTCTTAATTTCCTGTAATAAATTTTAAAAAATGTCGAGAGATAGTTGATACATTCTTTAATTCATTATTTTAGTAATTATTTTATAAATGTTTCACTTTATCTTAGTTGAAGGATAATAAATTATATATAACATACTTTCTGAATATATTAATAAATAAAACAAACCATGTCAATTGTATCCAATAAAATTTCCATGCTTGTATAAATTCCATGGGATTCAAGTTTTTTAAAATTATTTGATTCTTTGCAAGACCATAAATAAGGAACATTGATGAAAGCTTTCCCACATGGATCAAAAATATATTCTCTTCCCTAAATTTGAAAAATTAAATTAATATTAGAGATACTGATATAAGATATTCTACTATTTTATATATATATAGATTACATAAATTTATTCAATTTGTACATATACTTATAAATAATAGTATGGCTTTTGTACAGATTATTTTTTCTATATTCTCCATACTTATCTAAACATTTATTCGAATGGTATATCAAAGCATCTATGCCAGCATTGAAGAAGACAGTGTCAAGTGCCTGAAGACACATGATGTCTTGCTAAACTTTCTCATCAGTTGTGAATTGCCTGCCATTCAGGTGTCTTTTCAATGGTCCAAATAGATGAAAATCACTGGATGCCAGATCAAGGCTGTATGGAGGATGTCCCACTGATAGCATTGTAACAAGCCACGCAGAAATACCGAGCCACATTAACTGTGCTGCTGGGCAAGTGTGGTTTGGCATTGCTGTGCAGCAATACGATGCCTGCTTGTAGCAACCCAGGTCGTTTTTGACAAATTGTCTCTTGCAACTACCTCAATGTGTCATAATAATGAGCAGCATTAATTGTTTCTCCCTTGGTGAGGAAATCAACAAGAAGCATGCCCTGTGGATACCAAAAGATTGTTATCATGACTTTTGATGATGAAGTTGTTTTGAATTTCTTGGAAAAGAATTGCTATGTCTCCAGTGTCACATGATGCACCCATAATTCATCTTATCACAATATGGTGCAGGAACTGCACTCCTTTCTCATGGTACTGCATCAAGTGCATGAGAGAGAATTCTATTCTAGTGACTTTGTGATCTTCTGTGAGTTGCCTCAGTACCTAGCATGAACACTTTCATCTGTATTCCAGTTGCTCATGAACAATGTTGTGCACAGTTCCATGAAATGTTGAACTCATTAGCAACATCACTAAGTTGAATATGTCAATCCTCCTGAATCAAGCTTCAATGTGGCATATATTTCATCTGTGGTGGATGTATTCAGCCAGCCAGAAGATTGCTGCCCATCTTACATATCTATCCTGATATTATCAAATTCAGTGCACCAAATCTATCTCTGTTTCTGTGACATAACATTAGCACTGTATATATCAACAAGCTGGCAATGAATTTCAGTTGGTGATTGCTTTTTAAATGCAGAAATCTGATCATACTATGCACTTTAACATTTGACCATGTTTCCACAAGCATTTCCATTCTACAACTGATGCTGGGAGAGTATGACTGATACAAGGCACCATCTAACAATCAAGCAGAAAAGCAGTAGTGAACCTGCTCCAGCCTGGCAGGAAATTATAATGATATAGAGAATATTAAATCCAAATCTTGTTACCTTACTTATTGAACTACCTATGTTTATAAAAAATTTTCACATGTAAAAATATTTTTAAAAAATTATCTTTATAATTTAATATAAAATACAATATTGCAATTTCACATTATAGAATTAAAACAATAATTATGATACTACTATAACAATAGTTAGCATTACTAAAGTTTTAAAATTTCTGCTTTTTATTATTATTTCACAGACATCAGCTCTTATAACAGGAAATGTTTATTATTATAAAACGTTTTCAGTCTTTCTAAGAGACCTGCTTTAGCATACAAACTTTTTAAATGTATAATAATAAAATATACATATAGCCAGAATTAATTATACAAAATATCTTATTTGTATAATTAATCCTAGTCATATACAGTATATATTTTTGTAGTGTAATTGTATATATCTATTTTCCTATTAATGCATGGTGTAGTTAGTGATATATATTTTTAAAATTTATTTTTGAAATCCATCTTCTGTTTGTAAAGATTTAGAGCTCTAAATTTATTCTTTATTTTATGTTTTTGTGAACAGATAAGGATCTAATGAATAATGAATAAAGAACACTAACAGTAGTAGTGACTTCAAAAAATTTATTTATTTCAAAATAACAAAGTATTTTCGGTCTAACAGCTAGACCATCATCAGCGTATACAATAACTTAAAAAAGAACATAAATAGAACATGTGTTCTTACAATTTAAAATTCAAATTGTATATATATTGTGTTAGAATTGTGAGAGCATAGAACTTAATTTAAGTAGAGAACTTTAGATACATAGTTAGAATTTCAATATAAACATAAATAGTATAATATAAAATAAAACTTGTAAATAAAATAAAAGATTTTTGTAGTCTGCTATGTATGATATTGACCGATGTTAGGTGGGGATGTTGACTGATGTTAGGTGGCATTGGTTTCAAATTTGTGTCTCGATGACATAGCGCCAAGCGGGTAACAAGTATACTTGAGGCTTATCGTTGATTGTGATGTTATGCCTTCTAATTCTATGTAACTCCAGTGCTTCTGCTAAAAACTTATGTTTAGTATTACTAACTTTTCTAACTAGTTAGTGCTCTTTATTCGTTATTGTATTAGTGTTTTAGGCAGTTTATATCTTGTTTTATCAGATCTAACGAAGTCAAAAGTGCTTTCAATGTTTAACTTTAATGTATAAACTGAATTTATTACAGAATTTATTGTCTAACAGAAAAGTACTTGTAGCTTTATTTTTGGATATATAGTAGGTAGATTTTTAACTATTATAAAATGTTCCCTTTTCAATTTACTTTTAAAATTTATGACTGATGAAAATGTTCAAATCCCATGAATATTTTAATAAATATTTAGCTATTCTTATAAGAATTTTATTTTAAACTCAAAACTAATGCATACAGAAGTAATTGGTTTATAAAGAGTAAATAGTTAATTACAATAATAGAACTACTAATAAATTATATTGGGATTGTTAAAAATAAATTTCTTATATTGTAATTTATTTGCAATAATTCAGAAAAACTATTTATTACTTACATAATGTAAAATTAAAATATGAACATTCTGTAATACATCAGCTGTTATAATCTGAAATAATTATCAATTCATAATTAATTTTAAAGAAATTCAATAATTAAGAATGAAAAACTTTAAACTTATGACTAACTTTTGTCTATATTAATATCCTAGAAAGAAAACAAATAAGTCTTAAATTGCAAACATATAAATTTGCTTGTTATAGACACTAAAAACAAATGATCTAAAGAAGAGTTAAAATTTAAACATATTTTTATTTCTTGACTATAATAAGTTATATAACTAATTAAAATAACCATAGTATTATATAAATAGATCCTCAATTTTACTAAATTTATTGAAATTAACTTTTAATCAACTGATAAAGCAGATTTAATAAATTTAATAGAATCTGAAACATAAACCTTTGTATTAAATTTAATGAAATACACTATATTATACAGAGGTGTTCAACCTTGTTTACTGCAAGCTACCTTTCTATACTAAGTTATTCAGTGATCTACTCTCTTATAAAAATCACGTTTACGTTCCCTCAACCTGATATCTGATTACGTACAACTATGCAGTTAAATGCACTCACTCTGGAGAACTCACTCTACCAGTCCTAAAAACTTTATTTGTGTATTTGAAAACTTATTTATCACTTTTAATTATTTTAATTCAACAAATAAAACAAATATATTAAAATATTTATTTCTCTATTTTAGAAAACCAAAATTAGAAAACACAACAGATTGATTAAAGGCTCATAAGTTATGGGAAATCTTGGTTGATTAAAAAACAAAAATTAATATGAAATTTGGCATTGTTTGGAGCTCAGGTTGATATTCATTGTCAGGTTGATATGAAGAAGTGGCCAATGGCAGATAATCATCCAAATGATCATTTGTAATTTGGTTTCTTAATTGATTTTTTTATGACATTAATATTTGAAAAAGTGAATTCCAACAAGTATGTCAATTCTAAACAAAAAAATTTTTTGTGCAATATTAGTTAATATTGGAAAATTTTCATGTATACAGGGTGTTTCAGAAATGGTGTGCCAAACTTCACAGGCTGGTAGATGAGACCATTCTAAGCAAAAAAGCTAGAGAAACGTTTTTCGATTTGAGGCTTCATAAAAAAGTTATAGCCGTTTAAAGTTTTGTGATGTCACTTCCTGTCTGGTACGACGTCGGCCTAATTTAAGGCGAATAATGTCACGTGACGCGCACGTGTTGCTAAAAATAATACTTTTAAAAATATTATTTATGACTAAAAATTTATCTCTAATACTCATTTACATAATTTAAAATTAAAATAATTTTTATTACAATTAAAAAATAATAATTTACAGCAAAAAAACATTCATTTGAATATCGTCTGCTTTTATTACGAACGGTCGTCTGCTTTTGATACGTTTTTCTATGCAAAATCAGGCGAACAATATTGTTTTCTACCAGATTTAATCAAGTTTTCTCCCATGGATACTCAATATTCTTTTACGGATATGGCAGATATGCATCTTATTTATGGACTAGCAAATGGAAATAGCAGAGCAGCTGTACGTCCTTTTCGGGAAACATTTCCACAACGAAGATGTCCATCACGGGCCACTTTTACAAGAATAGATCGCAACCTCCGAGAGACTGGATCCTTTACACCCATTACAATTAATAAAGGGGTAGGAAGTAATGTACGAATACGAAATGCTGAAGAACAGGTGTTACATTTGATACAGGAGAATTCAGGATTAAGTACACGGTTTGTAGCTGCGATAACGGGTGTTTCTTATGCAAATGTATGGAGAAAATCTCTATCCAAATCACTTGCAGCGTGTCCAAGGTCTTTCATATGTAGATTTTCAACCACGACTGACTTTCTGTGAATGGTTTCTACAGCGATGCCATCAACCTACGTTTATTGGTTGTGTCTTATTCACTGACAAAGCAAATTTCACAAGGGATGGCATTATGATCTTTCACAACAATCATCTTTGGGCAGACCAAAATCCACATGCTACTACTCAATCTCGGCATCAGCAACAGTTTAGTTGTAACGTTTGGGCAGGCATTATTAGAAACTACCTGATTGGACCTGTTTTTCTGGAACGACACTCAATAGCACAAATTACAGACATTTTTTGGAGCATGACCTTGGCCCCTTGCTAGAGGATGTCCCACTCGCTACACGTCGACGAATGTATTTTATGCACGATGGCGCACCAGCACATTTTAGCCGCAGTGCTCGAAGTTTTCTCGACTCTACTTTTCCTAATCATTGAATTGGTAGAGGAGGACCCATTAACTGGCCGGCACGCTCACTTGATTTAAATCCATTGGATTTCTTTTTTTGGGGACACCTTAAGGCTCTTGTTTACAAATCCCCAGTTCCAAATGCTCAAATTCTCCATGATTGTATTGTAGAAAGTTGTGAAAGTATAAGAAATACTCCTGGAATTTTTGAACTAGTTCGGATATCAATGAAAAGTCGTGAAGTATGCATTGCTGCTGGAGGTGGCCATTTCAAACAATTGCTGTAAATTATTATTTTTTAATTGTAATAAAAATTATTTTAATTTTAAATTATGTAAATGAGTATTAGAGATAAATTTTTAGTCATAAATAATATTTTTAAAAATATTATTTTTAGCAACGCGTAGATAAATTTTTAGTCATAAATAATATTTTTAAAAATATTATTTTAGCAACGCGCGTGCGTCACGTGACATTATTCGCCTTAAATTAGGCCGTCGTCATACCAGACAGGAAGTGACATCACAAAACTTTAAATGGCTATAACTTTTTTACGAAGCCTCAAATCGAAAAACGTTTCTCTAGCTTTTTTGCTTTAGAATGGTCTCATCTACCAGTCTGTGAAGTTTGGCACATCATTTCTGAAACACCCTATATACTTCAAAATATATAAGAAAATTATTGATTTGACAATTTTAATGAAAAATAAATAAAAAATAGCAATACACTTAGAGAATTAAAAAATAATACAAAATAATGATAAATAAATTATTATGTTTTCAGTTTTAATTAAATTTGCAAGGAGCAATCAACTTGGGAAGAATAAATAAGAGAGTGTCCAAAAACTGCTCTGCGATCGATGGGTTGAACACCCATTATACAGCATATAAAATGTACCATGTATTCAAAGCCATGATTCAAAAATAACTACAGTTGATTCTGCTTAAATGGGCCAGATATCAAAGAATGAAAACCAAATTAATAAATTAATACATAATTTAAATGCTTAACTGGGACTGTAGCAGAAAAGGAATTTAGCAATATTTGATATATTTTAGGGATTTTTCGAAAGTATGTCAACACTGCATACATAATTATTTGGCAACAGTAGCATGAAGCGAATCAGTTATCTATGTCATGCGTCTGGCAAGTATGCATCTGCTTAAGAATCTACTGCTACTATATACTGTATGTAGCAATATTCATTTTCAGTATTGATTTAATTTAAAATTTTTAAATCTTTCCAAAATGCCAAGAAATGATTTTACACTTTCAAATAAAATTGCTTTGCTGAATAAAATTAAAAACCAGCCATTTAATAAAAGCCATGGTAGACTCGCCGAGATTACTGGTGTAACCAAAATCCACCATAGCAGGTCTCATACAACAAGAAAATCAATTGTGTGAGTAGTGGGAATTACAGAAAAAAATTCCATCATCATCCAAAAGAAAGCTTGATGGAAAGGATTCAGAAGTCAAAGAAGCATTAGATCAATGGTTTTCTATAAGTAGCAGATGAGACATGAATATCAGCAGCCCAGTGTTGAAGGCAAAGTCAGAGGATATTGCTAAAAACCTGATAATTAGATACCTATTTTAATAAAGCATTAGAATGGTTCCTAATTATTACTTTTTACCTACTTATTTATTTACCTATGTATTACATTATTTTATATTGAATTTATTATTAGTTCATTTAATTGGGACAGCCACTTAATTGGGCCAAAATGGACTAGTCCCAACGTGTTCCAATTAAGCGGAATCGACTATATATTAAATATGTAAAACTGTAGTCTTCTATAAACTAATGAATCCTGAGAATAATACCAAAATCAATCATCATTTGTTTATAGATTTGCTATCATGTACATCATGCAATACACTAATTCAGTTTTGTGCTAATATAAGATAACCATGGTTGGTTTTAGTAGTTATTTTAATAGTCATCAATTGAAATTTTTTACTTTTTAGAACTATCAATATAACAAGCAATTGTTACAATAATAATTGTGCTAACACATAAAATTCATATTACAATAAACATTAGATATTTTGTTCCTTAATATTCTTTGTTTAATGGGGAAACATCTATGTACAGTGGGTGATCATGTGAAAAAGTTAACTTTGACCTGTCCTATTTTATTTTGTTATGCAATTTATTATTTAGCATTATTTTCTTATTATCTAACGTATTATATTTTAGTTTAAGAATTAACTTACTTCCCACGTTCTCCATCTCTGTCGTTAGCAATCATGTAATACTGAATCAGAGCTGTCCTCCAGAAGTGCTGTCCCAGATAATGACGTCATCGTCTAATCTAACTAAGTTTACCACTGATCCGATATGTGAATATAAGAATGATCCGTATCAATGTTTTGTTCGGTATATAAATGATTTGTAAAGAAGATGACATGAATGAATTACTCTGTAAGCTAATAACTTTAAACTTGTTACGTATAAGCATGCAAATGAGCAAAGTACGGGATTTTAAGTCACTCGGTATAAAAGGTTGACGCAATCGATAAGTCAGCTGAGGTGTTGTATCAAATGTAAAGCTGGATAAGTGACATTTGAGTTCCTTGTAGAGATCGACGATTGTTTGAAATTTGTATTGGTGGTGGAGGCAGTAAAGCTTAGTAGTATTTAAGATTCTTTTTTTTGTGAATAATTGATTGTTGATATCTGAATTGGATTAAACAAGTTTTGTTGACTAATTGCTTGTTGCTTTATTGTTGATATTTGATTTGGATTAAACAAGTTTTGTTGATTAATTGATTGTTTGCTTTATTATAGTTTCAATAAAGCATTTATTAACACTTTTTTTGAAAGTGTTTTTGAGTCTAATATATTTATATTTTCTTATTATCTAACTTTGTTGAGTCTAATAAATTTATATTTTTTTGTCATTTAACTTGTTTGAATGAGTCTAATAAATTTTACATTTTTTGTTATCTAACTTGTTTGAGAATTGGAGTCTAATAAATTTATAATTTTTTATTATTTAACTTGTTTTGAGAATTTAGAGATTTTTGTGCTAACTTGCTTGAGAATTTATTCCATTTATTAGCATAAGTTTTTCTAACATCGTTTTGTTCGTTCTAGTTCTAATACCTAATTGGTACTTTTAGTTGTAAGTTCCAATTTCCGGCTTGTTTTGTAAGTTAGACGTTACATAGTGTTACACTGTTTTGCAGTTAATTATATTTAAGATAGAGTTTAGTTAAGGCCTGAGCTCAGGCCGAACTCTGGAATTTGCAGAGTTGTTAGAACCTTTAGGTTTAGTTAATAATTAGTAGTATTGACAATCGTTCTAACCTGCGACTTTGCAATCGGTTAACAAACAGTTCGGATAATGAACAAATCGGATAACGAACACTTTTTCGAAAGATTTTTGTTCTGTTAATGAACACATGTTCGGATAACAAACACCTCAGAGAACAAACTGTGGGACACGCGGACTGATGGAATGACAGGTCAGCCCAATGGATGCATGGTAAAGCTGTGGCTTAACATTCTGGAGGATCCAGAAATTCCACTCATCCAATTTTTCAGGAGGGATCTGGGCCTGGCCTGTTGAAACCCATGCTACCAGTTGACTCCATCATGGGTGTTGGTCAGCCTGTGATGATGGTGGCTCTATAAGTGGCTGTCTCCAGATAAAAATATTCCATGAGGATATTTCGGCTTTACTAATCTAATGGAATGACATGCTTAGACCTTGCGCGTTCGTGGACCTATGGGTAAGGATGGAAGAATAGTAATTTTTCCTGATTAAAATGAACTTGGAGACAACGTAAAACAAATCAAAGACGATTAAAATGAACTTGGAGACAACGTAAAACAAATCAAAGATTTATTAATTAAAATGAACTCAGAGACAACTTAAAACAAATCAAAGATTTATTAAAAGGTAAGAGAGAGATTTTATAATTTTTTGGTCTTACAGAATGGCATCCACACCAGGTTGAGGTTAATAGGCTTAGTTTAGGGATCTCTATCATGACAATGCTATTAATCACTTCCAAAAAATTCTGAAGGAGGGAGAAAAGCAATCGATATTGGACAGATTCTTTATTGGAAAATAAACATAATAGATGTAAATGCGAGATTATGTATGTATATATTATTGTTATTACATATAAATAAATGTAGTAAGAAATTATATAATTTTTTATTTATGTTTTTTGGGTCTCCAGAATGAATTAATCAAATTCCCATAATAGCCTATGGTAAATCGATGATCGGTTAACGAACAATTCGGATAATGAACATTGTCTTGGAACGGATTATGTTCATTAACCAATCACCCACTGTAATTAATTCAATCAAAATAATGAAGCTAAATACAGCCAGATTCCATTTTGAGACATTTTATTCAAAGTTGCATCGTAAAATAATTAAGACTATATTTTGCATTGAGTCATAAAATTCTGCATTTGTATTATTTTGGAAAAAATACATTGTTTCTACTTGAGTTGAAATTGCCTCAGGGGATGAGATAGCTTGAGATGGCAGCAAAAATGACTTTGTTCAAAAATTTCAGCGTCATGTCTAAAATCAGGACGGCACTCATAGTCATACTAATTTGACATAATAATGACAAAACAATAGATGATGTCACAAAGTGCAATTATTATATAGTATCACGATGATATAACAATTGAGTGATATCATTATCATGGCCACATAATGTCATCATGATCAGCTAATTGATTCCAAATGCTATATTATAAATCTATTATATGGCAAAATGATTTTGTTCAAATGTGGGATGCTCAAAATCACAAGATTCATGATATAACAAATAGATGACATCAAATCATAATGATGTCATATAAGCATGCCAATGACATCATCTTAACATAATACTGATAAACGATTTCATGATTTTATACTTTAATAAATTCAGAAAGGACAAATATTCTATCACTTGTAATTCAATTAGTCCAATGATGATATAATATTTCAATAAATATGAGTTTTAAATAAATGAAATTAATGAATGAAATAATTTTCCAATTAAAAAAAAAGTTCTTTCGGGGGCAATGAAGATTGGTAAAAATTATCAATTTTTCAGTAGACATAGAATACAATATCACAGCATTATGAATTTCAATATTCCTCCAAATAATTTTTTATTTCAAATGAAAAAGCAGAAAGACATGTAGACTCATAAGTTCATGAACCTTGTGAAAATTATGAGAGTTATATTAAAGAACAACTGAATGAATGAAACTGTAGAAGAAATCAACATACAAATAATCAAAAACAAATTTTTCCTAATATGTTGTATGTTTTCAAACTATGCTCAGGCACAATTAACAACAGAATCGGAAATCAGTATTGAGTCTATGGGAGAGATAAAAGTTCATTTATATCACTATACAAATGATATAATTCATTAAATTATTTATGATGTTACAGTAAATTGCCATAAAATAACAGCAATTTCGACAAATAAGTTATAAGATTTGAATAAAATTATAGTATTAACCTGATTTTAACATATGGTAAAGTATCTGCGTATCTATAATATATCAATGAATATATACGATTCCAGATGTGCAATGATGTTCTGCGCATTTCAATCAAGTCTAACTGTGTTCTAAAATAGTGGAGAGTTGCAATTTAAGTTGTTCTCGAAAGACTCCATGATTAGCTGCGAAATGAAGCAAATTGCATTGAATGTTTATTCAAAATTGAAAACCCAGAGGCATGATTACATAAAAATAACACCGTTCTTACTGATACCATTACCTTTAACATTAAAATTGACTGTTCTGTGCATATTAATACCATCAAAAACTTGGTAAAACACCATTCTCATAGACTCAATACTGACTTCATGCTGTTGTGATGTATAGTTTGCTTATAAAATCAAAAAAAGTTCAAGATATCAAAACAGTGAACAAATTTCAACAGATTATCTTGTCACTGGTTATTATTTTCTTCTAAAAAGATTTTAAGTTTGTTCCCATTTTAAATAAATTATAAAGTACTGAATTAACTTTATTATATTATATTTTGTAATATATTTCACAAGTGGACCAATTAGAAGTTTCTTATTTCACAGATTTGAATGAAAAGTTCTGAATACAAAGGAAGGATTTTCTGGTATAATTGCTATCATCTTTAAATACTGCAGTATGTTAACTGTGTAATTTAACTAATAATTTAAAAAAAAATAGCATTGTTTATTTTGTCATTAGAAGACACTAGGCATTAAAATAAGGGATAATTTATAAGTCATTTGATATTACTTTTATAGCTATTAATATAATATGTAATAAATATTGAAGATATTTTATTCTAATTTAATAAAACGTATTGCAATTCACATACAATAAATTAACTGTATTTAAATATTATCCTGGCATAACAATTAGATCTCTCTCATTCATGAGCACAAAGGTAAATGTTACAGTATTTTTTTTATTTCATAACAATTATTGTGAATTTTAACTTTAGAATAAAACTTACTGTGTAACCATTCTGTAAACTTAAATATTCTGTAACAATTAGCAATGCATTCAATGTTGCAGCTCCACTTCCAATATTTTCTGCAGGATCTTCAACTGTTAATAAATGAGTGTGAGGAGAAATAAATCCTTTTTTTTGAAGTAATTTTAATTCTGCAATATTATTTAAAATTAAATTAAATTATAAATTAATAAATTAATTTAACATTTTCAAATTATTATATATATTAACATTTATCAAATTATTATAAATTATTATGCTTATTTCTATAAACTTATATACTTTAAATATATATTGAAATAGAGATATTTCTAAACATGTAACAGCTACATCAGTATCTTAAGATAATGCAATAATATTTGAAATCATATTTCATAGAGAACAAGTACATATAAACAGGAATAAAATTTCCATTCCAAAAGTGAAAAATTTATACAAATATTAAACTACAGACACTCCTTGAGTTACAAACATAAATAACCCATGTTTTGCTTGTAACTGGGGTTGATTGTAACTCAGATACTATTATTATTTTTCCTCCAAAAGTATTGAAATACTTTATATATATTATATTTTGTAACAGTTCACAAGTGGACCAATTTGAAGTTTATTTCACAGATTTGAATGAAAAGTTTAAAACTTTTGTATAATTTTTGAATTTTTTGAAAAATTTCAAAATAAAATGTTATATAAGTGAAAGTTTGCATCTTGGTTTGTTTATAACTAAAGGATACATATGTTCAGTTCTTTTAAAAGGTGGTAAGAGTAAAAAAAGGAATCTATATGCTCTGAAAATGTTTTCAAATAATTTTTTTTTTAATAGAATATTGTGAGATGTTAAAAATATATTTATAGTGTATATTATATTGTATTTCAAAAAACAAATGTTAGCATCTTTAATGACTCTAACAAGTAAGATGTTCTGCCAGTCATACTAAGTTAGAAATTAATTAAGGTCAGTGAATTGATCATTTGAATTTTTTTCCATTATTTGATAAAAGTATACATATAAAAAGCTCAATTAGAGGTAGAACAAATATTTGTTAAGTATTAATTTACATTCTGTAACACTTTCAGTCTGATAAGGCCATTTTCACCAGTAATATGCAAAGCAAACTACCTTACACCTATACAGAACAAGATTCAAACATTATTCAAAATTTGAATTATGCTTGAATTTTGAATTATATATGAAATTCAAACATAATTCAAATTTGATATTTGATTTTTATAAATCTTTTGTTAAAAATTCAAAATGATCAATTTTAGATTTATTGAAAATAATTTAGTAAAGATATTTCATTTATTTTGGGGGTATATTTCAAATAATTATTATTCAATCATAATAAAATATACATACAATATTGGAACGTATTAGCAAGGATTATACTGAAAATGATCAATATTCAATTATATCAGGTAGGATGTTTATTTATTAAAACAATATATTATATAAATATTATTCAATTTAAATAAAACTTAAGTATATTATTGAGAATTGCTAGAGGATCTTATGTACTAAAAATGATCAAAATTGATTGCTTACTATGCAGTAATAATAAATTGATTCTGATAATTTTTAGCACAATGTTAATACCTGATAAAGTACATTTTACTTAAATTTTTATAATCTTAATGATAAGTAAAGTAAGGAGTAAGTAAACAGGAATAAGTGCATATTCAGTCCTTATTTACTTCCTAGTTTTATGCTCATCACTTTTCAATTTTTTTCAGTATTTGCTAAAAAGCCCCCTAGCAGATCCCAATATAATGTGCAAATTTCATTTAAATTGAATAATATTTACATAATATGCATTTTAAAAAGCAAAATCCTCTCTGATATTATGAAATATTGATCACTTTCAATTGGACTGATTTCTTACAAGTTTCCATTATAATATATATATTTATTCAGATTGAATAATATTTATATGAGTTATTGTAAATAAGTGAAATATATTACTCATTTTGATAATTTTCGATAGGCTTCGTCCTCTAGTGTGTCCTAATAATATATATGAATTTTATCCAAATCAAATAATAAATAACTACATCATTATGCTGACAAACAACAGAAATATGAACAAATCTTAATTTATATATTCTTTTATTCTGTTTAGAAATAGAAAGAATAAAAAATATTCAATTCTAGAATCAGAGATTAAGTATGCAGTTGTGTTCAGCTTTTGATATATTGTTTTTGGACAAATATATTCTTCTGATATATTTTTTTTTGCAGAAAGTAGTTAAGTAGTTTTTATAAATTTAAATTTATAATTAATTTATAGTTTCAATGTATATAAATAATGCATTATTTGACTATATTATTATATTTTTCTCCAAAGATTTGCTCTTTGAATACAAAATGTTTTTTAGACATTCATTATGCATTTTTAAAAAATGGAATGTGGAATGAAAAGGAATCTAAATGAAAAAATTTGGTTTCAATCCTTGTTCTGTTCATTCAAGTTAAGAGAGGAGTAGAGTGATTCAAACTCCAAAGTCGTCAAAGGCTTAAGCCAGGTCCACCTCACAGGTTGAAGAGACTATATGACAACTTTGGATTTGTTCTGTTCTAATGTTTGATGTGTAATATAAAATGAAGAGGGCTAATTATAAGCTAAAAATATTTTTTTGTTTTTAAAATCTTATTTTGAAAAAAATGTTTGTTTGTGGAATAATATTAATAACTGATACAGTACATTTTACTTAAATTTTTATAAAATCTTAATGATAAGTAAAATAAGGAGTAAGTAAACAGGAATAAGTGCATATTCAATCCTTATTTACTTCCTAACCTTATGCTCATCACTTTTCAATTTTTTTCAGTATTTGCTATTATTAATATGTATCAAAAGCAAATCTAAACTATTTGATTTTTCATAAACTTGGTCATTGAGAAACAATAAACAAAAATAAATTCACTTAAATTACAATGAACATTTTAATACTGTCCAAATACTTTGTATTGATATCTTATATTTATCCTGAGTGAGCTTTTATCTTCAGTGATGATAAAATTAATATCTGAAATTACTTAGGGCATTATTCAAATGCTAATTCTAATTTGAGTAGTTTGTTTTTATTTATATATTTCATGCTAATATTTGCTTATTTTATTAATTATCAAAAATTTTATTACAAATTTTTATCAGCTGGATAACTATCAGGAAGACCTATCTTTTCACATGGAAAATCAGGATTAATTCTGATCTCAGAAATTTTTCATATAGTTTGGACCCAATCTATCCTTATCCTACTCATTATGACAGATCTTCATAATTGTGCAGACTATAGTTTATAGTGAGATCTAGTATGGCCTTGCTGTTTAGTAATATTTAGTGATGCAAAGCCAAATAAAAAAAATTTTTATATATTAATATTGCAGATTTTGACAAGATTGCAAACACACATTAAAGAATATTATGGCAATAATAAACCTGCTACTGAACTACAGGATAAAATCTTCACCACATAAAATTAACAATCAAATTACAAGCGATCTAGTTATGAACATTCATACTTATGAATGTAAAATTTCATTTTCAAATTTCATGAAATTTCAAAAAACTCTTCAATAATTTTAAGTAATATAATAGCAAAATGCTCTAGCAATCAATATAATGTAAAATTACACAGTTAATTAACATATTATGGCAATATTTCAAGATGGTGGTGATTACATCAAAAATTTCTTGCTTTACATTTGGAACTTTCCATTCATATCTGTGAAATAAGAAACTTTTAATTGGTTCAGATATAAAATATATTATAATATACATTATATAAAGTTATTTCGGTATTTTTGAAGCCAAAATAACAGCAATATCTGAGTTATGAACAACCTGATTTATGAATAAAACTTACAGTTATGTTCACAACTAGTAGCAGAGGAACACCTGTATACAAGTCACACTATATTAAACATTAGTCCTATAGCATAATTCATACAAAATATACTTATTGTAAGTTCAAAATCCATATTATTTACCAGCATAGTTACGACCATGAGCAGCTGTGTTGTTTATAAATATTGGTTCCCAAAAAAAAAAATTATGTAATTAATAAAAATTTCTAAATTTTCATTTTAATATTTATTATTACAATTAATAATGATTACAAAAATAATACACAATATATTTCCACTTCACCTATTTTCTTATCACAACAAACAAATACCAAAATAACTTTTAATTCTTGTAATTATAATTTTATATCATCATTTGATATTTACTTTTTATTATTTTAGTTTCATTCTTGCTTTTGTCTCAGCAAGAACATTTATAATATGAGAACACATCTAATTTTCTCACTGTTTTGTTTTCAATTGCTAATACAGATAAACTGATCAGTCTGGTTTGACTTATATAGTTTTTCTATTAATTTTAATTTAGAAAATGATCCCTCAGCTGAAGCCAGTGTAACTGGAAAAGTTAAAAAAAAAATTTACTGCTAAACAATTTGCCAAAAAAGATGGAGCTAACAAATTATTTTCAATCAGATGTAAATTTAAAAATTCAGAAATAATTTTGCAAGGTTCTAAAGTTAGTTTCTCAAAAATATATTTTACAGAAAGTACTTGATTTTCCAATTTATCGCTAAAATCATCACTACACTTATTGATAAAAATGACAGAGATCGTTCAATGCAATAATGAGTTCACGTTTTTCATCGTTAAAATTACTATTGTCTGTTGGAAAATTTGATTTTGTAACACCAATTAAGTTTATATTTTCACTTTCACTTTTGATTTTTGTTGCGGTTTCTGCTTTCTGTTCCACATTTTCAATTTTTGATAGTGAATAATGTTTCATCAGCTTTGGACGTTATTTCTGATCCAGAACGAAAATGATCTGTTGATGTTTTTGTTAAAAAATAATCTATTTTTGATAGTCTTTTTAAATTCGTATTCAAGAGACTATCGTCTTTTCGTTAAGCATTTTGTAAAGTGAATAATGACGATAAACAACTCGTGTTATAGTGACGCGCAACTTGAATAGAGTTCTTTTAATCGACTATTTTAATTAATTTGATTAAAACTGATTTTATAATTTTAATTATCTTATTAAATAGAATAATAGTAAAGTGCTGTTAATCTGGAAAAGCTAACGAAGTTTTAATCAAAACATTAGTTATTTGACATTATTTGAGAGAGAATGAAAGTTTATAAGTCAAACAAACCTATAAACAATAACATAAGAAAAGCTAAGATCTACAGATCTAATCTATGATGAGCTAATAAGCCAGTAAAACTTTATTCTGACAATTATCTACAATCCAACCCGAGACACAACATCGGCCCTAATAAAATTTTAACCATTAGATAGAATGAAAAGGAAACAGCAAAACCAAATATATTGTATTAATGAAATTTTTAAAAATAATCAAATATATAATTAAATTAACGCAAAATATAATTTTTGAAGCCCCTCTATGGCTGTGCCCATGTAACTTGCACTCTCTTGACATCTGGTGGTTACGTCCCCTGTTTATATTATTGTAGTGAAATCTTGAGTAAGCCTTTATTTTCTTTCACGAAATTTCATAATTTATTTAATAGTTCGTTTTTAATATATTAATTACCTAAATATTTGAGCATTCATAATGATCTCCAAAAATCTGATATTTGTAATCGATCTGAAAAATTATATAATTACTAAGAATAAAATGTTCACACCTTCTCCTACTACATAAGCCCGTCTACCCGGTGGGCAAGTAACTACCAGACAGTCCCACGTCGTCTTCATATTACAGATTAAAAATACAGATAGTCGACTTGGCGAGAATCACATGACTAAACAATCTATAGTGCCCTAGTGAGACAAATAGGAATTATAAACGTCAATCAACATGAATAACAATTGTGATTGGAGAATTTAAAACCCGCCATTTTAGTTTTGTTAGTGAGATCGAAAATGACGTGCTGAGAATAGTTTTGAAATTAATTACTGTAATTTACTTTTTAATATAATATAAAGTGAATTAATATCATCATAGATTTGAGGAAAAAAAGGACGAGTATAAAAAATAACAAACTGAATGCGCTCTTTGTAAAAATAAACGCTTGGGGCATTGTTTCGTTTTCCACCGGAACCAGAAAAGTAATTTTAATTAATAAGAAACAAAACGTAGATATAGCTAATAAATGATTAATGAATTTCGCAAAATATTTTGAAATTTCACAGATGTAAAAAATGATTCATCGATTTTTATACTGGATGATGCTACATATTTATTAAAACATTATAAAATATGTAAAAATCAATTTGAAGATTAGTGTATTGATATTTATTTTATTTATTTGCAAAATGTTTATAATATTTTGTCCATTATTAGGATTACAAAATTCACCTGATATAGAAGTAGAAACTGATAGTCCTGGCATGTGATTTAATGAAAATTGAGAATTCTTATTGTCTCTATCAGAAATAGATTTACAATTCGTATTTTTACATAGTTGAATAAATCAATGTATTGTTAATTATACATTAATTTATTTTTATAGGCACAAACAAATTCTGTAATCAAAAATAATTTGAAAAGGAAAAGTATGAATTTTGATCTTTAAGTTACACCCAAATCCAGAAGAATAAAAATTTTGAATTTAAGTAGCTAAACTAAAAAGATCATGTTTAAATTCAACTTATTGATGAAAATCAGAAGCATTACAATATCTAAAAAATATTTTAACAGCAACTATTTATCAGTTTGCTCTTAGTCAAATTAATGCATCATTAAAGTACCCTCAGGGAAGATGCAGGACTTTAAAAAATAATTTTTTTAAATATTTATTTTCAAAGTCCTTAAACACATACAAAATACTATCTAAAATGATGCCATTATTTTATAAAAATACTTAGCTGAGATCAATAACAAATTTCTCATATATCCTGGGTTTTGCAGTAAGATGATTTTCACATTTAAAAAAATTACAGTCAATGTCTTATTTAGATAAATTCTGTGATATTTGATGAAATTAGTATTAAATCAGGTTTAAAATATGAATCTAAATTAGATATAACAACAGGTTTTCCCAATTACAGAACAAAATTTGTATATTTCACAGATAAATTAGAAAAACATGCATTAATCTTTATGATTAGATATACAGTATATATAAACAATGCAAGTAACCTTTTGGCTATTTTTTAACTTGCACTTCATTGCCATCATCTGTTTTTAAATCTTTACTTCAAGAAGTCAGAGATCAATCATTTTATTTAAGCTGGTTTTAGAGTTGTATATATAATTTGTGATCAAAATCCTATTAATCAAGATTTATTATAAGACTTAAATATATCATTTCATCCATATTTTCTTCATAACCAACAGAAAATATAGGCAATATATGATCCACCTCATCTTTAAAAATCAGTTTGAAATAATTTTAAAAAATGCGATATTTTATTTTAATAAGTAAAAAATAGCTGTGTGTGACTATATTCTAATGATTACAGAACAGCTGCTACAACACGACTCCGTGTTGTAGCAGCTGAAGAAGACACCAAGTGCGTTGGAAACATTACTGAATAAAATCTTTTGACTGCTAAAAGGCTTTTGAGCATTATTATGTTCTGTAATCATTAGAATGTTGCTGATGACATTGTTTACTGAAAATGTTTCAATTGATAAAGTGTTTTTACACATTTAACCTGCTAATTAGTGTTAGAATTTATTAGTTTTTGAAAGTATTGCAATAATTAAATATAAGCAGAAGTAAATAACTAAAATTACGGCAGTTTGTAAAATCAGACAGCATATGTATAAAAAACAGCCTGCAAAACTAGATGAATCATAACAATTAAAGCTATGATGCCATGAAAGATCCTAAATCTGAAGGATTTAAATTTATGTTAACTAGTCATTTAAATTAGGATTCTCTTGAAAATACTTTGTCATTAGAAATAGAGGAGGATTTCGTGCTAATCTTGATTTGTAATCAGTTTTATTCTACATTTATAACTGTAATAATCCATAATTTAATCAAATCTCTTAAGTTTACAAATTATGAAAATGATGAACTACTGATTTATGCTATATTATATTTAAAAATCATGTATTTACTCCAACCTTATTTCTGATACTTTAACTATTTCAGTTAAAGTATCATCTATTTATTTACCTTCTTATAAAGAAATAGGTGGTGTTGATTTGATTGAACAAACTGCAATGACATTTTTGCTGGCTATTTGACAAAAAAGATTGAATCAATTATGAAAAATTGTTTAAAATGTGAACAGTTGTTAACTGGAAGTGGTTTCTTAGAAGAAAACACAATGCTATTATTTTTTAAAGAATATGATAAACTGTGAGAGATTAAAATAACTATCTAAAGATTTATATAATGCAATAAAACAATTTAGTAATCTATATTTTCCAAATATAGAATGTTTTTTAAAGAAAAAAAAAATAATAGACTGTTATATAGCCAATTAGATATAATAAATATGAAGTATCTTAATATTCATCCTGATCATGTGTTGAAAGTTTTATAATTGTCAAATTAGAATTAAGCTATAATATTACACACAGAAAATTAATCAGTGATTTGTATTTAACTCTAACAAATAAAAAATATTTAAAATAAACTTTTTTAAATATCATTTAATATTTATTGGTATATAAGTAAATCAAGTTATGTTAAATGTTTTCATATATGCCATCTGATAAAATTGTTTAGAATATTTATTGAAAATTTGATGTATATTTAATAAAACTTATGTTGTAAACTCATATTGAATATTTATTTATTAGTTATAAAATCCATTCTTAAATTAATTAAATAAAGAATTTAGTATTTATATACTGTAATTATGGTTGTCATTTATTATGGTAAAATTGAGCAATTCACTTATTCACCATCAGAACAAATTTGTATTTTTGTCATTTTAGACATTAATTTTTTTAAATTTAAAATGTTATACAAAATGAAGTAAAAAATATAGAAACAAAGTAAAAAACTTTAAAATTAAATAGAGTCGAATCTCTATAGTCTGATACTTCCAGTAATACAACATTCTGCAAACCACCGCGTCACCCATTTGAAATTTTCACATCACAACTTGTCAATGTGCAAGAGAGAGAGACTGATATAAACAAATTGTCAGTCACTATTTGTTTGTTGTGCAGTTGTTATAATTTTGGACTAATTTTTAAGCTTAGTACACTGTTTACTGTAAAATAGTTTTTTTTTTTGCTATGTCAATATTTTATGGTTTATCTTTACATAAATACAAAATGTTGACATTAATAATAAATGCCATAAATTTTTTTCTATTGAAGTCTGTTTCTATCCAGTGAATTGAAATCTTAAAAGGAATTCAAATGAAACAAGGGTGGTTTGCATGTAACGAAATAGTGAGAAAGAGAATAATTAATTCATTGCAGAGTCTTAAGAAAAATAATCTACTGATATTTTATGACAAAATTTGAACCCGTATATTACCCACCTCTCAGATAGGAGATGGTGCAAAACTGAGTACCTTAACTTTGAATTCACATATTTTTTTGAATTTGAACAGAAAAATTTTCAAAATTATGTCATTAGATTTCAGTAGGTGTTAATCTATCAGGAATTATGAGTTATGTCAAAAGTGTGTTTGTTCCTTAGTTAGGAGTTTTTTAAAAAAAGTGCAAATATTCAGTTTTGCCCCATGGGTAAAACCGGATACCTATTTGAATACATATAACAATTCACATTTTCAAATTTTACAAAAATTAAAAAAATACAATATTTCTTATTTTAATAAAAGTCATATATAAATGTGTCATCCTCTTATTCTGTATTTGAACAAGCCTCATGGGCCCATCCTTGGTTAGCTATCAGCCAGATAACGTGAATAGTTACTGTGCACGAACTTTACCATAGCAACTTGTTTTAAAATGAATGCACCAATTAAGTTATTTGCTGTTTTCAATATTTGCAGCTCAGTTTTTAGTTCATTATTTTTAAAAATATGAGGGCGATCGCACATTGATGTACTATAACATAATAATAATAATGATCCATCATTGGAGAATACTTAAATCAATAATAAACATAAAATAAACAGATTTATTAAAGTCTCATCAGATTGATTTTCTTAATAAAATATTGTAACCTAATAGAATTGTAAACATCACATCCTTGACTTACAAATGCAAATGATATACTGACTTATAGATTTCCTCTATGGCATTTTTTAATAAATTAAATTTATGTAATTCTCAAAAACTTCATTTTTAAAATTATTTGCAAAAACAAATCTAATTTTCTGGAAATTAGTATAGATCCCTCTCTAGTTACAAACATAATTCATATGTAAGTTTTATTCATAATTTGAGATGTTTTTAACTCAGATACTGCTGTTATTTTGGCTCCAAAAAATACTGAAATAACTTTATATATTCTATATTGTAATATATTTCACAATTGGACCAATTAAAAGTTTATTTTACAGATTTTAATAAATTCTGAATATAGATTGAGGAAATTTTGGAGTAATCACTATCATCTTGAAATATTACCATAATATTTTAATCAACTATATAATTTTACATTATATTAGTTGCTAGAGTATTTTGCTATCATATTATTTAAAATTATTGATGATATTTTGAAATTCTGTGAAATTGAAAATGAAATTTCACATTGGTAAGTACAAATATTTGTAACTATAGGTGGGCCAAGATAAACTGAACCCAACCAAATAATGAGCATATGAACTGCAACCCCCTATGAATTTTATATTTTTATATAAGTAGATGAGTAGTCCTTTAAAATGAATATCCTGGACTCGTTTGTGCGTTGTTCATAGCTCCCTATAAAATATTATTATTATTGCGTGTTTGCTACATTGAATATCTTCTCCCATGTCAGGTTCGGTTTATCTTGACCCACCCTGTATAAGAGCGTTTATATTGATTTTTTAATTCTACCTGTTAAAAATTCATTAATTATGGATTTTATTATTATTATTATTATTATTATTATTATTATTATTATAATAAAACTAATAGGCACAAAATAATTCACTTATTTAAAGACACATTGGCTAAATTTAGCACATTTCAATGAAGCAACAAAATACCATCGTACTTCAAACTTATATATAGATAAAAATATATATTATATTAGAAATTTACACTTCTGGAATAATGTGCAATCACTGTTTTACAAAGGTAAATATTTTTATATAATAACAAAACCTTTTGAAAAAAATGCAATAAGTACATTCTGAATACTCATATTATTAGCATAAACCAAACCAGATTCTATACTGATTGTCTAGTAAAAATGGAAGTAAATTTTATTTTAAAATCAATGGTAGAAAGTAAATTTTATATGAAAAATATATATGATATAATCAATGAATAGAATAAGCAAGAAAATAATAAAAGTAATCAACTATTCATATAATTGAAGTGGTAATAAATATTCGAATAACAAAATATTTTCTACCAAAACAATTTGAGGGCTTGGTTTTCAAGAAAAATTGGTTAGAATATAAATTAAAGATGATAAATTATTAAAGAAAAGAAAATACAATCATTAATTTAAGCAAATTACAATGAATGATTGATGATGAAATAATTTTTTTGCAAAAGCTAAAATTACTTTTTAAAAAATTGAAAAAAATAGTATACATTTATTTATTCATTAAATTGAAAATTCAAAAACTGAAGAATACCTGTATTTCATTAAAAAGACATTCCTGTATGAAGTCCAATTTTTGTTATAGTCTAACAACAGTAATTTTTTTTAATAACTTTAAAAAAATTTCTTGCTGGTGCTTCAAAATATTGATTATAAACTACTACTAATTTATAAATACAAAATGAACAAAAACAAAAGGAAGATTTTACAATAAGAAATGTATTTGATCCTATACAATAAGATCTTCATCAGCTTTTAACAATAATGAAAAGACAAATTACAAACAAAATAAACATTCAAATGGTGCTGCTAAGATAAGAATTATATCCATTTAGAAAAATATTTTAGCGAGATAAAATCACACTAACTATAAAAATTGAAAAAATTGAAATTTCTTATTGTAAAATCTTCCTTTTGTTTACATTGTCTATACAAAACACAAGCCTTTAAAGCAGGTAGACGGTGATAAGAAACACAAAACAAACTTAATTAAAACGTTTTCGGTCAGTTTATTGACCCGTTTCGGTAACTTACACAAATTTTAAATAGAATAATTCTTAAACGAAGACGGTTATACAGAGTTCCTTTGTACATGTTTGTTGAACTCTGTATAACCGTCTTCGTTTAAGAATTATTCTATTTAAAATTTCTGTAAGTTACTGAAACGGGTCAATAAACTGACCGAAAATGTTTTAATTAAGTTTGTTTTGTGTTTCTTATCACCGTCTACCTGCTTTAAAGGCTTGTGTTTTGTATAGACAATGTAAACTCCAGCAGGTGTGGAATTACTCGTACTTCCTTTTGTGTTTTATTCCTTTTGTTTTTTGCATAATATGCATAATAAAAACTAATACAAAATTATCATTTGGCTATTAATAATATGTGGACTAATACGGAATTTTAGTTTTATTAAAATTTATTTACAGTATTATTAAATTATTACAAATCTATTTTGTTTTTTATTTTCATATTTTACTTCCTGATATGAAAATTAAAATAAAGATATACAGCAGTGATCAAGAGAGAGCAATTTCTATTTTAGAAATGTTTTTAATCTACTTGTGAGATATTTTTCAACTGAATACAACTAAAGAAGACCTCGTATAGATTGAAAACATTTCTGAAATAAAAATTGCCCTCTCCTGATCAGTGCTATGTATCATTATTTTAGTTTATTTTTTTAAAATAATATTTCATATGGATGGATCATAATATTTCATATATGTATAATGGATCTTTGATGAGATAAAATAAATAGAGATTATGTTTTATTCATGATTAAGAACAGAATCTGTTTTTATAAAAGTCTCTATAATAATTGTTTCATTATACTATTTTAAATGAGAGATATTTTTATTAAATAATTTTCTTTAAAAATTTATAATTATAATTACTTTTGCTAATAAAATTTTATGAAAATTTTAATTATAGAGTTGTGAATGTATCCAGTTCATCTGGAATGTTATCAAATGTTGGCAATGAAAATTTAAAGAAAAAGTTCTCTTCTTCAGATTTAACTATAGAAGAACTTTGTTCATTAATGAAAACATTTGTTGAGTATGTTTTATTGTATTCAGTAAATGTTAGGAATTTTGATGAGAATAATATGAAATTAATTACTTTTTATAAAAT
>AYEL01080561.1:0-38375 GCA_000484575.1 Olivierus martensii
GGGATGCAAAGAATGGCATTCATGAAAAGAATGGTTGGAAAAATTCTGCATATTGTGTTTCCAAAGTTGGATTAACTGCTTTAACGTTCATATATCAAAAAGAATTTAATAAAGATTCTCGTCCAGATATAGTTATTAATGCAGTAAGTTTTTCTGAAAAATTTTTTTTAAAAGATTAAATAATTAAGTTTTATAATAATAATAAAGAATATTCCTTGCTAGATATGATTGTATACTTTAAGAATTAATGATAAATTAAAAATAATTATAATTTTAATCTTAATGTACCTAGGCTTATATACTAGATTAAAAGTAATATATAAACCTATCTATAATATGAATACATAAATCATATCTTACCAACTACACAAATATTTGTGGCAGCTTGATTGCTATACTTTTTTCTTAATAAATAGAATTATTTTTTAATTTGTTGATTACTAAATGGGTGAATTGAGGCCTGCTGTCATAAGCTGCTTATATCAAAGAATGGCAGATTGTTAAAAATGACAATCAACAGCACAGACTCAGACTACCAAATACTTTCCAAGGAACAAGTTCCAGATTTGAGCCCAGATTCTTTGGATAGAAAGTGATAATATTTTTAGATAGTCAATCCAGCCAACAACACAATAAAATCTGATTAAATTAAAATATCTATTGAATTTTGAGCCATCATAGTGTTTAAATTTGAATAAACTGTTATCAGATTCATAATTTGTAGCTTCAAAAACCCTCATATAGTGATTTTCATTAAAATAGAACTAACAGTACAAATTTGTCAAATTTGGGGGCTGCCATTGTTATTTCCCTTTTGAAAACAAATTTTTTTAACCAATAACTGAAGAAATTTTTTCTCAGCAAAATGCTGAAATTGTCCTATATATTCAATATTTTTTCAGCAATATTTTTTATTCCTATTATATATAATATTTTTCAGTTTTCAGCATTTTATGGATCCTCATATCAAAAATTCAATTTTTACTTAAAATTTCAAAAATATTATTTATCTCATTCTAAAATTGGAATAGCTTTGATATATTAATCTATAAGATGGATAAAAACTCCAAATTTTACTGAGCAGTTCCATTCAAAATAATGTCTGTAAAAACAATTTAAAAAAACATTTTTGCAACTGAAAAAATTTAGGAACCACCATCAAAAGTGGATATTTTTATGTTTTAGCATGAAAAACTGATTTGAAATAGTTGCATTAATAAAATTAGGATTACATTTTTTTAACTCATGGTTTCTTTATCATTTTGTTTTGACATCTATACATGTCAAAGGCACTGAAGGATTTTCAAAGAGTTGCTATAGTAATTATAACAATAGTTATGGATGATGAGATCATGATGATGATGCTTGATTATGAGAAGTTATATCTGTCATTAGAATTACTCCCAATCTGCCTCACTTTCTATATACACTCAGCCCTCGATTTACACGGTAGATACGTTCCTGGAAAAATCGTGCACCTATAGTGATCTTTCTTAATGGTGATTCTTTCATATTCTAACTTTTGATAGAAACAGTCTTTCTTTCCAGGTAAGATTTAAGTTAAGGGTCCTAAAGAAATGATTTTAATGTTAAATTTATTCTCCCGAAGGAAAACAGCTTTATTTGTATAAAAAAATTAACTATAGTGTAGAAATGAAGAAGCTATTTAATAATTATAAAGATAAAGAAAGTTGTTTTGAAAAGGTATCTAATTTAAATTTATATATTAATGGATAGAGTAAATGTAAAACTAAATTAAAATTTATGTAATAAAATTTTTTTTAGAATATGAAAGAATCACCATTAAGAAAGATCGCTATAGAATGTTAATATGATATTTTTATGTGGAAAATTTTTAATATTTTTAGTAAAAAATGGTATGTAAATTTTTGTATTGAAATGTAGAGAATTTTGTATTTAAAAGTATTTAAATGTTAATGGGGTTTTTTTAAAATAATTATTTACAGCATGGTACACTAACTGAAACTGAAGAGGGCTAAGATAGCCGAAATGCATATTTCTCTCAAAGTGCCATGTTTTATTGTATATTTGTATATATGAAGAAGAATTTTTTGATATTAAAAATAAGTTTAAGAGAAAAAAACGGATTTTTTGTATTAGTGATAAAGTTGCTGCAAAGAACAGTGTATATATGAAATGAAATAACACAAGAATTTCAGAAATAGAAGTATGGTAAAAATTGACACTACCTAATAGATATAATTATGACAAGTTTTTATATAAGGTTTATATTCTAGCAAGTGTTATGTAAATCAAACTTATTTACACACATTAGTATATAATTATTAAAGCAAAATTAAAACATTATAGGTTGACAAGTTTTTATATAAGGTTTATATTCTAGCAAACTTATTTACACACATTAGTATATAATTATTAAAGCAAAATTAAAACATTATAGGTTATATATCCATCTTATCCATAAGGTAGGCAATTCAATATACAAGTAAACTCCAATTTACAAAGTTCTGATATATAAGACTATTGTTATGAGCAAATATAAATTTTACTAAAAATTCAATTTCATAAGCCTTTATTCCATTTTTACAACAAATATCTAATGAGTAAAAATTTGAAAGTCAAATAAAAGACATAACTTGCTAACAGAAAAATACATAAAGAATGCCATTAATATAAGAAATACTGAATTAGTATGTTTCTATAAAACAGTTCCAAATTTTAAAAGTGCTTAATAAATATTTATATAAAATTTTTGTTTTTGTTTCTTCTAAATGCAATATGTATTCTGAAAAATTTCAAATTAAAATAAATTTTTTAAAAAGAATTTAATACTCATAAGTCAACAGATAAAGATTTCCTAAACAGTGATTTATCTTGTTTTCATGCCATTTTCCAACCAGAGGATATTAAATGAGAAAATTATTCCAGCACTCATCATAAGCCATCTATGCATGGTGGTGTCAGTCATCAGGTAGATAATAAGATTTAATGGGTTAGGCTGATTCTCTCCTGAAAAAATTTGAAGGAATCATGGAATTGAACTAGTTCCTTCAGATGGCCAACTAACTGGCTGACAAATACTAAATCCCAACTTTTCTTTGAATGTTATGAAATGGAATTTTTTCATTAAATTTATATGTTTTTATGTTACATTTTTGTTTATTTTATTCATGATGAAACATTTAATAGCATATTACACCATTGGTTTTTTCCTCTATAATTAGATCATCTTTAAATAAGAAATTATTTTGTCTTGATATAATCTAAACTGATCTTGAGAAGGCATATGAGAGAGTGAATGAATGAAGAGCAATTAACAAAGCAAATATATGTTGGATGTGTGGAGGGTAAATGTAGAAAAGAAAGGCTAAGGAAGGAAAAAGTGAGAGAACAAGTGGATGAGTATCTGAAGAAATATGATTTTCAGTTTGTTTATAAGAGATGGACATGTATAAGATAAAGAATGACTGTAAAAAAAAGCTGGTATAGTATGTAGAGATAGATAAAGAATGACTGTAGAAAAAGATAAAGGACATGTATAAGATAAAGAATGACTGTAAAAAAAAGCTGGTATAGTATGTAGAGATAGGCATGTATGGCATCATCTGATTGGTGGCATTTGAGTGTTGTTTTTTTTCCTGTCTTTTATTTTTTCCTTCTTTAAATACTGCCCATCTCCTTACAAAGATACAGGTTGTGAAGTAAATTCTGACCTATCCTATTATTATTTTATTATGCTCTTTATTATTTCTTATTATTTCCTGTCTTTTATTTTTTCCTTCTTTAAATACTGCCCATCTTCTTACAAAGATACAGGTTGTGAAGAAGTAAATTCTGACCTATCCTATTATTATTTTATTATGCTCTTTATTATTTCTTATTATTTTCATTATTACTTAACATATTATATTTTAGTTTAACAGTTAAATAACTTTTCAAGTTCTCGATTTCATCAGTTGGAAATTACAAGTTACGACTGGAAATCCGTCTCCCAATGAACTATCGATTCTTGACATCATCTATTCTAAATAATTTTACCACTGATCCAATGTGAGAATATAAGAATGATCTTTTATCGATGTTTTATTTGGTACTTAATTAATTTTTAAAGAGGATGACATGAATTGATTACTCTGTAAACTAAGAAATTTTAACTTGTTGCACGATATTATATAAATGAGAAGCTCAGGACTGTAAAGTCACTTGTATAAAAATGAATGCATCAACTGACACAGTGAGATGTTTTGTATTGCAGTAGAACTAATGAATGACTTTTGAATTTCTTGTAGATTGACCATGGCTTAAGTTTGTATCGGAGGTGAAGGTATTAGAATTAATTAATATTTAAGGTATATTATTTGTGAATATTTGATTTTTGGATATTTGAATATTGATTAAATAAGTTTTGTGGATAATTTGATTTGTGCTTTATTACTGCTTAAATAAAGCTTTAGTTTATACTTTATTTGTAAGAGTTTGAGTCAAATAAATTTATATTTTATTCTTTAACTTTACTTGTTTTGAGAATTTATTTAGTTTATTAGTATAAGTTTCTAACATCATTTTTATCATTTAGATCTAACACTTGTTTGATACTTTTAGCCGTAAGTTTTCCGGTTGTTTTTTGCAGTATAGACATTAGTTATTGATAAATTGATTTGATATATTTATTGTATGAAATAGTAAAAGACCTGAGTTCAGGCCATATTCTGGATTTATAGAGTCATTAAAATCAATAGGTCAGATTATTATTGTTATTATTGATATTTTTGAAAACAGCGACTTTGCAAGTTATGAAGTTATTTTTTGTTGTTGTTGTAACCTAAACTGCCAAATTAACTCCTGAATAATTTAACTATAATTTTAACACTGTAATAAGAAATAATTTTTATTAAAATTAGCACCATCTCATAATTAATAAATATACTAATGATTAAAAAAAGATGGTGTCACTATAAATTAACAATTAAACTAAAATTTTTAATTAATTTATCTGAAGAAAAAATCTGCCTCAGCCTAGGATTGAATCAGGACCTTTGGGGTACCATTCCAACATCATAATGCATAAAGAATCAATCTATTAGGTAGCCTTGGTTTAGCAGTTGTGATGTTGGGATGATAACATAAAGGTCCTCAGTTCAATCCTGGGCCAAGGCAGATATTTTCTTCAAATAAATTAATTTAAAAATTCTAGTTTAATCGTTAATTCGTAGAGGGTACCATTCTTTGTTTAATCATTAGTATATTTATTATTTACAAAATGGTACTAACTTTAGTAAAAATACAAGGCAAAAACAGGCTATTTTTATTTCTAATTATGGTGTTAAAATTTCATTTAAATTATTCAAAAGTTAATGGCAGTTTAGATTATATTTGAATATTTTCCTTGAAATTTGATTTATATATCATTTTGTCTTATTCTGTAATTAGATATAATTGAAATTTTTAATAACATGTGGTATCCAAAAATTGACAGTTTTTTATTGACAGAAAATGTCCAGAAATCTATTTAAACTTACTTGAAGTTACTTTTGGGATAGATAAGTTAAACTTCATCACATGAGTAATTTAAATTCAGAAGCAGTCTCTTGTGAGGTTCCAGATGGATCTTTGTTCAACCAAACTTTTTAATTTGCTGATAATTGATATCTTTAGTCTTTCCTTTCCCAGAAGTACTGAGCTGATATTAACTACAAATGATCGACTTTTTGCTATTCTATATAAAATTATTTATGGAGTGAAGTATAAGATTTATGATATTTTCAAATCTCTATTTGGACTGATAATGAAGGATAACAAAATAAATCTTTTCAATCTAAAGAAAACACAGATGAATCTTATAAAAAGTTAAGTTTAAATATCCTAAAATCAACTTTATGTTAAAACTTTGTAAGGAAAAAATACTTTGGGTGTACTTTGGATAACAAGTTGACTTTGAAACCATATATTCATAATGTTCTTTTTTCAAATGTGAAAGGCTAATCTTTTAATTCAGACACGTTGCCATTAGAATAATCAAAGGATATCAAATAATCAACAGGCATTCAGCAGCCTTTCTTCTAATCAATATTGAACTTTTTTTATTGTTCATCACAGAATTTGGGAATTACAGTCAGTTTTCAGTTTATGAGTTCCCAGGTGTGCAAATTTTTTCAAATATGAACTATCAAAAAAAAAGAAAGGCTACATAAACTTTTTGGGTTTGCCAAAAAGTTTATACAGTTTATGAGCAATAGTTGCTTTCAGATACTCTGAAATGTAAACTAACTTTAATTCAAATCTTGAAAGATCATTATTTGATAGCTAAATTTAACCGTACATTTTAACTGAAAAGTTTGAAGATTGGGTTTGTTTTATAATTTTGGCATAATTTTAAAGATTGACATCCTGAAGGGGCATTTTTGACATATGCTGTTTTATTTCAAAAAAGGTTAAAATATGGTATAAATTTGTAAAAAGTTATGCAAAGGTTATGGAAAAAATGCCATTAAAGAATAAGTGTGTCATAAGTAGTTTTTGAAATTTTGTTCCAGGGATTTCTCAAAGTTGCACTACATTCTGGCTGGCCATAGGATATTGAGAACAAACAAATGAAGTGTTTAATTGACAATCTATATAATACTGTATTACATTGAATATAAGCTGCCACCGAATTTAAGCTGCAGTAGGATTTTAAAATTGAAAAATCGGAAAAAAAAAAAGATTTTATAATAGGTATTGAAAAATAAGAAACATTTTTATTTACTTAAATAGGTACTAATATACATAATAAGCTACCGAATAAATTGTAATCAACGATCATAATACTATGTGCATGCGCAGAACGTAAAGCAAAAGCCCAAACGTTGGGGAATGGGAGATCGGGAGAAATAAGATGTTAAAATATTCGCTTTGAAATTAAGCCACACTCATACTTTACAACTTAAAAATTCGAATAAAAAGTGCGGCCTATATTCGATGTAATACGGTAATTTGTTTATCCTCATTAGTGTCATATACAACTTTAGACTATTACAACTTAATATCAAATGCACTGTTAAGCAGTCCAAGAAAAAATTTTTATGATGTTTTTTTAAACATAATAAAAGTTTATTCTTGGACTGCTTAACAGTGCATTTGATATTAAGTTGTAATAATCAAGTACCTACATAGAGCAGAT
Organism: Olivierus martensii; assembly: GCA_000484575.1. Classification (NCBI taxonomy): domain Eukaryota; kingdom Metazoa; phylum Arthropoda; class Arachnida; order Scorpiones; family Buthidae; genus Olivierus; species Olivierus martensii. Next base: position 7,142 of record AYEL01080561.1, read on the forward strand.
TGTTTTGTTCGTCTGAAAGTCAACTTTAGACTGAAATAACTCGAAGACTATAAAACGAAACTTTATAAATCCTTTTGATTTGAGTTTCTATGAGCTGAACTTACAGTTTTTGACTATTAAATATATTTTTAAAATAACCGTTAAAAAAAATTTGAAAAATTTAAATATTGGTATAATTTTATAACTTTTTCCATAGATGGCATGATGTGTCTGCCTGAGAAGTGGGCTTTCTGGTATATTGACTTAGGTCTTATCTTTCAGACAATAATTATGCATCAATTAATAGTTAAAAAAGATATATATTAATTAACATCATAGAAAAATCAATAAATTTTACAAACATCTTCCATTTTAATGTATCTGTATGTTTTATTAGTGATATTTGTGATGTGATGTTGTTTCTTGCGCAGAAAATAAAACCAAATATTTGCTTTCTAACCTACTATTTATCACTAAATACTTTTATCAAATGATTTTAAGGATATTTAGTGCAGTTGAATGAGCAGTTAGTTGATCATAAATTAATCCAATTACAATTGTCTCCTCATCCAGCCATTTTCATTGACAGCTCATGCCTGTAACTGAAACACCAAAATACATTCATGCTTAAGTTTTTCTATGAGATTTCTCAGTTGGTCAAGATGTTTGTTGATCTATAGACACATGTCAGAATTAGAAAGTTCTATTGGTGAAAGCATTCACGATGGACTCTATACACCAACAATCATTTCTCCAAATAACAAATTAGATGTGTAGGTTGATCATCAGTTAGACTAAAAATAACAAAAGAAGTGTAATAGACATAAAAAATATACAAAATAACTTGCATGCAAGATAATTTCGAGCCATGTGATGGAATAATTTTAACTTTGGTACTACTTTTACTGGCCTTTACAAACAAAAGAGATCAATCTATAAAGCTGGATTCACATTGGCTTTGCGACTGTGATCGTGACCACTACCGCAACCATTGCTATAGAAACAATCCCATCAGGCTTCACTTCATGACTGTTCACTACAACCACGACAATATCCAACTTGCTGAATATTGTCATGGTCGCAGCAGTTATGTCATTACGATAGCCAATAGAAAGGTGACATTTGGCCATCTTTTACGAGCTGTATGCTACATAAGCTCTTATTGGCTGTTATTTATGCAGTTGCTATTGATTGATTTGAAAATCGTGAAGCCAGTCATGATCAATGTGCATGTTCTGTTGCAAGTGGTCAATCGTGGTCGTAATCATAATTGTGATCACAGGCTAGTGTGAATCCAGCCTAATTCAATGATCACAAAAAGAAATAGGAGTTACATTGGTGACATATTTGAAATAGATTGCTATATTATTGACTATTTAGACTGGATTCTCACTGGTTTGAGACTGCTACCACTACTATGAGTGCAATTGATGGCTTGTGACAAATCATGCTCATTGATTACAACCGGTTTCACGATTTTTCAAATCAACCAATAGTAACTGTGCAAACGACAGCCAATAAGAGCTGATGTAGCATACAGCTCATAAAAGATGGCCAAATGCCTTCTTTTTAATAATGCAAAATAAAAATATCTAAACAATAGCTATAATTAATAATAAAATAAAAATGATAAACTATCTAAATTAAATAGCCATTACAGAATATTTTTTAGTATACTTCAACAATTTTAAGCAATTTCATCAATTTGGAATACATATTTTTAGAATAAAAATTAAGTATTTTATTTATTACAAATCTATTCATAATCTGATCCAGCAATGCAAATAATTTACTGAAATTTCATAATGTCGTATGTTGATATATACAGTTGGACCCCATTAACATGAGGTTCAGTAACACACGGTTTTATCATAGCTCCCTTGATAAACAATAGCTTGTGATATCATTCCTAGACATCTTCCTCATTAAATCTTGTGATCAGTGAGATTAGCTACATGTTCAATCATTTTGTATTGATCAAATTTTGAGAGTTAAAGATTTTTTCTGTTATAAGTGATTTCAATAATAATTAAAAATAATGTCAAAAGAGTGTAAACAAACAAAAGGCTTATACGAATGAGGAAAAATTCAATGTTAGCAAACAAATTTGAAAAGGGGCAAGGCAAACTGAAATAACACAGAAAATTCATATCAATGTTGGAACTTATATTATTGCTTAATTTATATTAACACAGTACTGTAACTCGCGGTTTAGTAACCATGGACCCTGACTACAGCATGTCAATGGGGTCCGACTGTATTTGTTGTAAGTTGCTATACTGTATTAATGTTGATAAATATATTTTTTGTGTGATATCACCCAATAATTGTTTGCATAACTTACTGTTAAAACTTTAAAAATTAATCATGAATTATTATTTTAAAAGATCTAGTTTAAAATGCTTAAAGATAATTAATATTCAAAATGTCAGATCCCATTAATAAAAAAATTAATTAATTTTCAGCTTTATTAATTAATTCATTTAAATCTGATGACATTTTTCTTCAGGCAAATATTCTCTATCCAATAGAAATAAACAACTAATCATTTTTTTTTATATAACTATTTTTTTTTATGTAATTTGATCCACTTAATTATAAATAATTATATTTGAAAATGTCAGAAAACTTTTTGGTATACAATCAGTCCGCATGCTAGGCTTTGCTAGGACTCAATTTTAATAAAAAAAATTGTAATTCTAACATTTTGTACTAGATACAAGGTCATTTTTAGGCCAAAGTTAATTTTTGTTTTTCCATTTGTAGTTTTCTCATTAAAATGTCAAAAATTTTAGCATTTAGGTTTTATATGATGGATATTAACCAAATAACTTTTCAGGAAAAGAATAGTAAACATGCAATTTATATAGCTAACTTTTTCAGAATTTAGCATACTATAATCAAATTTCATAAAAATACATTTAATTTGCACTTTGAAAAAAATATAAATTAAAAATGCAGCCATATTTTAACAGTTTGCCTAATGACAGACTTTAAAATCAGAAAAAGAAACATTCAAATAATGTGATTTATTTACAAATAGCCAACTTGGCAGCAATAAAATGCACTTCAAAGTAATCAACAACCAGCTGTCAATATAGAATACAGGAAATTCTTGATTTATGAGCTCCTGGAATTACAAACTTTTTCAAATATGAAGTAAAAAAAAATTCATAGAAAATATCAACATTAATTACAATAAATAAATTCTAAACATTCATAAAAAAAAAGATATTTAAACCCACATACTTAGCCATACATTACAATACAATTGTCTTTGTAGCAGAAACTCTGCCATCTGCTTGGAAATTGAAAAATTCAAAATGGCAGCAGAGAAGTGGAAACTTAAAATCAAAAATCAATACAAAAACATAAATCAAGTAACATTGATCAAGTACAATTTTAAAAGTTCATGTTAGCACTTTTAACTTACAAATACAGTAGATGTTTATGTTCTATAATTAGGAAAAGGAAAAAAAAAATAGTTATGAAAAATATTTTTATGTAGTTAAATATACATAAACTGATGAATTATCTATATAAATAAAATATTAAATATTTTTCTATTAATCTGCACTGGTCTGAAAAATCAATTTTTGCACATTTTTTGTTACTTGATCAATGCTCGAGGAAAAATAATAAATTGTTATATTATTACAGAAAACTTTATCCTTTATATCAGTATATCACTTTTTTTATATTTGTCTTCTCATAACTATATTTTATAATATTCTTATAAAAGCCAATTTTATTTTGTATTAGTTAAATATAAGAAATCTTACGCTGATGATTCTTGAATATTACGAAAGCCTTGTTCCATGTCATCTTTAAATTCTTTCCATGGAGTAATACCCAATTTACGTTTTAATTCCTGGGCATGTCTTACTCTATCTGATAACACTTGTCTTAAAGTAATTATTTCATCTTCTGTCTAAAATAATTGGACATTGAAATTAATTTTGCATAAAAAATTTTCAAAAATTAGCTATTATATTATACATGACAATCATTATAAAAATCCATATCAAAAATATATTACAGAGTAATCTAATTCAATTCTTTAAATTTATCATCTTATCTTCTCTTAAATATATTTGTAAAATGTAACTTATAATAAATATCATGATCCAGTATTCCAGAAAGATAAATTTAAATAAAGATGAAGTTTTGTTAGAACCTGAAAGTTTTATTAGACTAACATATTTTTAGAAATAATTTTAAATGCTAACTGTTTTTATTCAATTTTATTAAAATAACATTGTCAAGAATACAGAACTATCAAAATCTGCAATAATGGTCATTCTTATTTATTCAAGTAAATTTTATTTCAAATAAAATTAAATTAAATTACTTGGTTTCTGTACACAGTTAATTCATTGAACATTTCATATGATATATAATAAGCAGAAATATGAAATGATCACTAATTAAACCAAATAACAAATCTTTTAATCATTGTTGATATAGATACACAGATATTAAATGACTAATTCAATATCCATCAGCTATTAAAAAAAAATCAAACAAAATAATAGCATCAAATTTATCACTGACTCCATAGCAAATCATTAACAAGTATCAACTAGATATAACATGCTTTTAATAATGGTCTTTTAACTCAAACAACTAAATCAACTTAAATGGTATATTACTTGAGCTTAAATTAAATGAGTTAAAGAATAAATATATAGATGCTCCTCTAATTAAAAACATATTACGAGGGGAGACCAAAAGCTCTTGCCCTCACCATACTTGTGTGATATATATCTAATTTTATGCTAGGTTATTGGTTTACTAATATGCATGCCTTTTTTTGTTTTGATATACAGTTGAACTCGGTTATAACGACATTGCATATAGTGACAAGTTGGCTATAGAGTCATTATTGCTTTGGAACCGGATGAAATACCCATAAAAGTATTTTTATGCCTCCCTTATAATGTCATACTACCTCGTGTATAACGATAATGAATAAAGAACGCCACCCGTATTTCTTTACCAACCCTGCTAACTGAAATTTCTAAAAATAAACTTGTCGAACATCTGCAACAGCAGTCATCAGGAAACTGGTAAATATACTGTATAATAATGTGATCAGAAATGAGATTTTCAATTTTTTTTTTAATTTTCTCAATTTCTATTATTTTTTTTTAATATCTAATTTTTTTTGGAAAATTGGTTGTAAATGTAATGAGTGAAATTAAAATTACTGTACCTCAAAAGTGTACAGCATGAGTGTTTTTAATTTATGCAAAGCAGCTCAGGAGAGATGAGTATTACAACACGTGATTAACATGCACAGTCATGAAGAAATTTTTGTAGAGTGAAGATGGCGACATCAAATAGAAAGAGGAAGGTTCTGAGTGTCAAAGAAAAAGTTAAAGTTATCACAGCAATTGAAAATGGCAAAAAAGAAAGCTGATGTGTGTCGGGAATTTGGTCTCGCAAATTCTACTGTGCAAACAATTTGGAGCAACAGAGAGAAAATTCTCAGTGCTTTTGAAGAATGTAGCTTACAATGCAAGAGCTACGAAAGCCCAAGTGGCCAGATATTGATGAAGCTCTGCTGAAGTGGTTCAAGAAGCAAAGAAGAGCAAATGCACCAATAAGTGGTCCTCTTCTCAAGATGAAAGCTACAGGAATTGGTAAGCTGTTAGGCTACCAAGATTTTGTTTGTAGTGCTGCTTGGATTGACAGATCAAGTTGCGTCATAACATTACTTGTGGGAAAGTGTCCAGGAGGCAAATTCTGTGGACAGTAAAATGACAGATGAATGGCTTAAGACTGTATGGCCTGAAGTGAGGCAAAATTACTCTAAACGTGACATTTTTAATGCAGATGAAAGTGGACTATTCTACAAGCTAACTCCTGACAAAACTCTGAAATTTAAAGGAGAAAAATGTGTTAGTGGAAAACTAGCCAAAGACAGAGTTAAAATTCTTGTTTGTGCTAACACAGATGGAAGTGAGAAGAGGGAGTTGCTTATCATTGGAAAGATTAAGCCACACTCATACTTTAAAACTTAAAAATTCGAATAAAAAGTGCGGCCTATATTCGATGTAATACGGTAATTTGTTTATCCTCATTAGTGTCATATACAACTTTAGACTATTACAACTTAATATCAAATGCACTGTTAAGCAGTCCAAGAAAAAATTTTTATGATGTTTTTTTAAACATAATAAAAGTTTATTCTTGGACTGCTTAACAGTGCATTTGATATTAAGTTGTAATAATCAAGTACCTACATAGAGCAGATTGTTTTGTTCGTCTGAAAGTCAACTTTAGACTGAAATAACTCGAAGACTATAAAACGAAACTTTATAAATCCTTTTGATTTGAGTTTCTATGAGCTGAACTTACAGTTTTTGACTATTAAATATATTTTTAAAATAACCGTTAAAAAAAATTTGAAAAATTTAAATATTGGTATAATTTTATAACTTTTTCCATAGATGGCATGATGTGTCTGCCTGAGAAGTGGGCTTTCTGGTATATTGACTTAGGTCTTATCTTTCAGACAATAATTATGCATCAATTAATAGTTAAAAAAGATATATATTAATTAACATCATAGAAAAATCAATAAATTTTACAAACATCTTCCATTTTAATGTATCTGTATGTTTTTATTAGTGATATTTGTGATGTGATGTTGTTTCTTGCGCAGAAAATAAAACCAAATATTTGCTTTCTAACCTACTATTTATCACTAAATACTTTTATCAAATGATTTTAAGGATATTTAGTGCAGTTGAATGAGCAGTTAGTTGATCATAAATTAATCTAATTACAATTGTCTCCTCATCCAGCCATTTTCATTGACAGCTCATGCCTGTAACTGAAACACCAAAATACATTCATGCTTAAGTTTTTCTATGAGATTTCTCAGTTGGTCAAGATGTTTGTTGATCTATAGACACATGTCAGAATTAGAAAGTTCTATTGGTGAAAGCATTCACGATGGACTCTATACACCAACAATCATTTCTCCAAATAACAAATTAGATGTGTAGGTTGATCATCAGTTAGACTAAAAATAACAAAAGAAGTGTAATAGACATAAAAAATATACAAAATAACTTGCATGCAAGATAATTTCGAGCCATGTGATGGAATAATTTTAACTTTGGTACTACTTTTACTGGCCTTTACAAACAAAAGAGATCAATCTATAAAGCTGGATTCACATTGGCTTTGCGACTGTGATCGTGACCACTACCGCAACCATTGCTATAGAAACAATCCCATCAGGCTTCACTTCATGACTGTTCACTACAACCACGACAATATCCAACTTGCTGAATATTGTCATGGTCGCAGCAGTTATGTCATTACGATAGCCAATAGAAAGGTGACATTTGGCCATCTTTTACGAGCTGTATGCTACATAAGCTCTTATTGGCTGTTATTTATGCAGTTGCTATTGATTGATTTGAAAATCGTGAAGCCAGTCATGATCAATGTGCATGTTCTGTTGCAAGTGGTCAATCGTGGTCGTAATCATAATTGTGATCACAGGCTAGTGTGAATCCAGCCTAATTCAATGATCACAAAAAGAAATAGGAGTTACATTGGTGACATATTTGAAATAGATTGCTATATTATTGACTATTTAGACTGGATTCTCACTGGTTTGAGACTGCTACCACTACTATGAGTGCAATTGATGGCTTGTGACAAATCATGCTCATTGATTACAACCGGTTTCACGATTTTTCAAATCAACCAATAGTAACTGTGCAAACGACAGCCAATAAGAGCTGATGTAGCATACAGCTCATAAAAGATGGCCAAATGCCTTCTTTTTATTGGCTATCATAATGATGCATCAGCTGTGACCACAACAATATTCAGCAAGTTGAATATTGTTGTGATCGCAACACCTGCCAGACTCATGACGATAGATAACTGATTCTCATCATGCTAGTATTGCTGAATACAGTATTGTTATGTATTATTTATCAAGGATGATATTTACTTATACTTTTATTAAAGAATGGATGTTTATATTAGTGTGGCAACAGTGTGTCGATGATGTGTATGTAATAAGACAATAAGAAACAACCCACTCCATTGTGTTATCTGTATTGTCTTGTAGAAAATTTAACCTGAAATTACCGGATACAATAAAATGTTGTTATAATTTTTATATCAGGATTTTTTAAGAAGTGATTATAAATTTTTATATAAGGAATTTTATTTTAAGAAAGCAACATACATAAGAAGTATTAGTTTACACAGTGTTGCCATACTTTCGAAAAATCTCTAAAACATATAAAAAATTGAAAATTCCTTTTCTGCTACTGTCCCAATTAAGCAAAAAGTATTGAAAATTCCTTTTCTGCTACTGTCCCAATTAAGCGAAAAGTTGTCTTAGTTTAAATTATGTATTAGTTTATTAGTTTGGTTTCTGTTCTTTGAGATTTGACCCAATTAACTGGAATCTACTATATATATAGAATTCTTGAGATTTGGCCCAATTAAGCAGAATCCACTATATATATATTGTTCCCAATTAGGCAGCTGTCCCAATTAAGCAGAATCCACTGTATATATTTTCAAAAAAATACCAATTTCACCTCCAATCCTTTTACAAACTTTGACCTATAAATTGTTTCTTTCATTTGGTACTACTATTGCAGGCATTGCAATAACTGCAATTATACCAATAGTGGCATATCAGAATGGCGTTAGATCTGCCATGTTGTCATATCATACTTTCACGCAAGAAACAAAATGAATTTTCTGTTTCTAAACTGTACGGCCATTTGCCAGTGGATAGAATGTCTAATGATGTCAAGAAAGATTAAGCATTCTTCAAAGCAGATATACTTTGAAACAAGCAGCGAACTGTAGGGCTGATCAAATAAAGTAGGCAAAAAGTAGGGCTGTAGAGGATGGTAAAATAGGGTAAAATTTCCTGGGCCCAGGATTCACAGGGACCTGGACATCATTCCACAATTTTTTTTTTGCACACTAATTAACCATAGAATAACTGAAAATTCTGAAACGAGATAATAAATTGCTGCACACTAATTAACCATAGAAGAACTGAAAATTCTGAAACGAGATAATAAATTGCCAACCATATAACTTGAAAATTATTTGGAGCCCATATAAATTTTTCCGCTGGGCCGGGCAATGTCTCTCAACCCTGGTGAAAAGTTTTAGTCTCAGTGGAGTATTTAATTAAATTCAATAGAAATGTCTGAACTTATTCATAATTAATTGGATAAAAAATGCAGAATAAATGTAATGTTGCTAAGAAATAAGGCAACAGTAGACTGATTACCAACAGCACTAAATTTATCGCTGAGAAAATGATTGAGAGGAGACCAACCAATGTGTCAAGTGGCAAACATGCTTTAATTTCCTGTATGACTCTTAAATCAAGTGATCATGATTTTCCATTTGAATGGTGAAGAACTTCCCAGTGAAATCTGCATATGAAATCACAATAATTAAGATTCAAGAAGAATCTTTGAATTCATTTGGCATTTATTTAGAAAAATGTTTTTTTTTCGTGGTCAATTATATATTGTAGAATCATCAGCGAGTACACTTCAAATAATTTGTAATTTATTCTTTCCAGTTATCCCAAAAATTCTGTGATTAATTTTTATTAAGAAATATGTTCTTAATAAATAAAACAAATTTTGTTAATAATGAAATTTTGCCTAATAATTAGATTAAATTTTGAAATCATTAAATTGTAAAATCATTCATCGATAACCAACATATTCTTTTATTGCTGGCATAGCTGCAATGGGATTTTTAGTAATCCTTATTACATGACATGGGAACTGCACAAATTCTTTTAAGTATCAAGATCAAATGTAAAAACAGTTTGCATTAACTTGGAAATGCCAGCTGGCTTGATGTTTTGGATTCCACACAAACTGATCAAAGTATATCTCTTTGAAAGAATTTCCATCTATGATTCACTTAGAAATGCAATGAAAGAGATCTATTCTTGGTATATCTGTTTGAAAGAATTTCCATCTATGATTCACTTAGAAATGCAATGAAAGAGATCTATTCTTGAAGTAGATGGTCAAAGGTGATGAAAAATGGATCATCTTACAATAATGCAGTGTCTGCCAAACTATGTGCTGCAGCACACTACTGTGCCGCGACAGATTCCAGGTGTGCTGCGAAAGATTTAAAAATATTTAATATAGCACGTTTCTCAGTCATAAATTTCACTCCATCTACAAACCTACATGATAATAAAAATTTGCAAAATAGCAGGATATAAACCTGACATTAACAGAAAAAGAAAATTTAACAGACGAGAAATGTGTACAAAGCTTCACATTCTGTTTTAGAATTGTCAGCATTTTGGATTTCGCTCTGGAATCAATATCCTCGATTACTACAGCCATTAAATCCTTGTTTCCTTTTGGATCATCATATCTTTGCGAATTAGGTTTCTCAGCTCTTATGGAAATTAAATAAAAAAAAGGGAACGATTATGGATTATAAATAAGGAGTTACGTATATGTTTATCTAATTTAGAGCCACATCTTGATATAATTATTTCTCAAAATCTATCGCATCCTTCTCAATAGTAAAATTATTATTTATATTACTTACTTATATAATTTTGATAAAACAATATTGTTTCCTATATTAATAATAATAATAATAATAATAGATATTTTGATTCATATTAATAAAATAATTTTTTTATTTTTATTTGGTATGCTGCAAAACAAATTCCCCTGCTTCAGTGTGCCATGAAGTAAAAAAGTTTGGCAGACACTGCAATAATGTTAACTGAAGAAGATCATGGAAACACCCCCACAAACCACTTTGATAGCAAGACTTCACCTAAGCAAGGTCATACTCTCAATTTGATGAAAGTAAAAGGCTGTGTTGTTGTACAAACTGCTTCCAAGGAACACAATGATCAATTTGGATGTGTACTGTGGTAAGCTGAACAGATTGTGCAAAATGATCTAAGTGGCCAGAATTGATGAATCATAAGGGAGTCATCTGCCAACATGATAATGCCAGACCACATACATCTCTTCAGACATAGCAAAAATTACAGTAATAATACTGGGCTGGGATGTCTTACCTCATCATCTACACTCACTAGACCTTGATTTCACAGATTACCATCTGTTTCGCTCCCTACAAAATTCTCTCAATGGATAGAGCTTTGATTTTAAAGAAGCTATTAAATGGCACTTCCATGTTTTTGGAAGAGAAAGAGAGATTTTTATGAACATTGGATTACAAAGCTGTCCAAAAGATGGGAAAAAGTTATAAGTCAAAAAAGATATATTATTGAATGAAGATATTTCCTTCCATAAAAAAAAATTGATTTTTATTTACATGTAAAAACTGCACAGAGTTTTTGGCCAACCCAACTATGAACATTAATGAACATAGCAATAAATAACTGCTTAACATAAAGGATTATATTAATAATCCTTTATGTTTGAAAAATAAAAAATGTTTTTTGCTTTATAATTTACCATATTAACTTAAATAGTTATAAATAACTGATATTAATTGTTCAATTTTCATAAAATCTAACTTTTGTTGTAAGTTTTCTCTATTAATGATAAATATAATTAAACATGAAAAAATAATTGAAATTTATTTTTAATTTATAAAAAGTTAAATACATACCCTTTTGTTCTATTATAGAATCCACCTGGTTTGCAGTTATCTGGAATAGCATAAGGATCTGCTTCACTATCACTATCTCTTATACAATGCCCAGCATACTGATCTTCCTTAAATCCATAATCACTAAAAGTAACAATAAAATAGAAAAAAGTAAATATATTTATATATCAAACAATTTACAAAAGAGTAGAGAGATTTAATAATCAATACAGAGATCATTCATTTTACAAATGCTATTTATAAATTTTGACTCTTAATGAACTATCCAAATGCATACCACTATTTTTATTTTCAAAGAAATGATTTCATCATTGACTAATTTGCCACAATGATTTATTTAAATACGTATGTAGACTGGCGTCTTGAGTTTTATCATTCGATAATCTCATTTCTGACACTAGTGTGAAAACTCGCAGTGGATGATTCACTTGTAAGGATCCCACAACGTATGTAGACTGGCGTCTTGAGTCTTATCATTCGATAATCTCATTTCTGACACTAGTGTGAAAACTCGCAGTGGATGATTCACGCCGTGTCACACTGGACCATCTCACGCCTCACAAGACTGTCTTGACTTGATTCATGAGAACATAGAATTAGGCTCAGCTAAGCACGGTGCAGTGCATATCCCCACCAAACTTCGGTGCAACGCGTACCCCCACCAAACTCTTCCTGTACCCCTGGGGGTACGCGTACCACACTTTGGGAAACACTGCTCTAGAGGATTGAATGTGTTCTTGGCATATGGCTATTATACTAATTCAGTGAAATCAGAATTTTTCATCTTTCTATTGGGTTGGCCAATAAGACCATGCAGTTTTTTTTCTAAGTAAATGACACAAAATTTTTTGATATCAAACAACTTTATTCAATAATGTATTGTCCATTTTAATCCACTCTTTTTGCCATCTTTCCAACAACTTCATAATTCCATGTTCAAAAAAGTCCTTGTATTTTGTGGTAAAAAGGATCCAGGTACTGTTGATATTGTTATCGGAATCAAAGATTTTTCCTCTTAAAGATTATGAAGAGAGCAAAAGTCTGATGATGCAAGGTCTGGTGAATAAGAAGGATGTGGTAACACATCCCATCCTAACTGCAACAATTTCTGGAAAGTCTCCAATTCTCCAATGATGAATGTGATCTGGCACTCTCTCAATGAAAGACAACTCCTTTGTGATTCACTAATCCTGGACATTTTTCATGAATGGCATTAATTAATTTATCCAGTTGTTGACAGTACACACTCTAATTAATTATTTCATTCTTTGGAAGCAGTTCAAAAATACATAATGCCTTTCCAAACCCACTAAATTGACAACATAAGCCTTTGATGAAGCTCTGCTGTTGAAGTGCTTTGGGTTGGTTCATCACATTTGTTCCATGATCTTTTCCACTCAATGTTATTATAGACAATCCATTTTTCATTGCCTGTTATCAAATGTTTCAAAAATATTTCCTCAAATTTCAAAAGTGAATTGTATATAGTAATATGTTTAACTAGATGAACTTCTTTAAGTTGGTGTGGTACTCAAACATAGAGTTTGCTTACATATCCAAGTGCATTTAAATGATTTTTCATGTTTAATTTTGATATGATAGAATTTCTGCAATGTCTCATATCATATAGTGACAATTTGCATCGACTAATGCCTTTATTTTGTCACTATCAATCTCTACTGGTCTTCCTGATTGTGATGCATCTTTAATATTGAAATCACCAGAATGAAATTTGGCAAACCACTTTTGGCACACGCATTCCGATAAAGCATCTTCACTATACACATCACAAATATTTTTACATGCTTGTGTCGCATTTTTCTCTTTTTTAAAATAAAACAACAAAATATGTCAAAAATACTTGTTTTGATTTTCCATTTTTAAATTAACATACAATAAAAATACTAAACTTCCCCAATCCTAGAGTTCCCTATAGGGAACGTGTAAATTTTAATTTTTTGTGCTTATTCTGCTTAAATGATTCTATACAAGCCAAACTTCCCCCAGCAGTTATTTTTTGTATTAACTGCCAAATTATTTAAATGATTCTATACAAGCCAAACTTCCCCCAGCGGTTATTTTTTGTATTAACTGCCAAATAAATGATGCGCCAGAAATTCCCAAAAGTTTCTGTACAATAACAATGTATAACCAGTATAACCATGTATACTGGTTAATATATTAATATTAAGTTCTTCACTATTCAAATATTACATAAGCAGAAATGTTTTCAACATCAAAAGCTAATAAAGATTTAGCAAATAGAAATAAAAAGCACTTAATGCAGCTGAGATAAATATAGATAAACTTTAATAACCTATAATATTACTAACATTACTCAGCTGCATTAAGTGCTTTTTATTTCTATTTACTAAATATCAGAGTTTAAGCAGTTTCTAAAAGTTTATATGCTAATAAAGATCTCAAACATATTGAAAACATTTCTATTAATAAAATATTTAACAGCTGAAAGACTCACTACTGATTGTGTTTACAGTTGGACTAGTTTTAGTAACTATTATACTATGCATACTATGGCAATATTTTTAAAAATAATAAAAAATTAAATTATATCAAGATATAAGTTATTTATGAATAATAAAGACAATTACGGTAATACAAATGCAAAAAATCAATAATAAAATGATGAATTACAGTAAAAGTATAAGAATAAATAAAAAAGTAATAAAAATAAATAAATATAAAATGTATTAAAGCTGAAGTAGCTGTGCTAAATTGGTTAAACCAGTTATCTTTAACATTCCTGTAATCTCTTACTTGATTCCATTTAAACAATAGAATTTGCTCTTTGTTTTACAAACATAGTATGGTTGATCTATGGCTTAACTTAGCATTTCTTATATACTCTTTTAAATGTTCTTCAAAATTTCTAACAATTCTTCCTATATAATTTTACTCTTAATTGATAATATAGCCATGTAATGGGATTCTATAAATTCCCATTTTCAAGTGTTTTGGGTATACAAATCTAAGGTTGTAATCACCAGGCGTATTAAGTGTGAAAATGATATGAGTGCTATCAAATTTAAATTATTCATTAGACTTAAAAAATTTTTGATATGCATTTTTCTATTTTAATTTCTCTGAATATACTGTATTATCATCAGAATATATGAGGATTACAATTCAGTAGTAGTAACTCCAAAATTTTTGCATCTGTCAGGCTTAGGGATAACAAGCTCATTTTGTAAGGGAATCTGGGGACTTGTGTTGAATACCATTTATATAGCAAGCATATTATTTATACATAGATTGTTATTCTTATTTGGAATGCCTTTGGAGAGATCATGGAGATGCTAAAGCCCCAAGCCATTCTTTGGTATTACTACAAATTAATCATTATCAGTTTTTTCAGCATTTATATTTTCATCCACTGCTCAATATACTGGATGGCCATAAAATAATGTGAGGTGTTCAGAACTCTCTAGCACATCATGTATTGGACGAAACATAACAAAATTCGGGGGTCATACAAATTGAAACATGCAGTTTTGATTTTGAAAGAAAACAAATTTAGTACCAAAAGTTGCCAACAGGGGGATTGTGGCACTGCAGAAGTGTAGAATGTGGGATTAAGGCAAGATTAAGGAATGTGTAATTGCCAAATGAGACAGCACACATCAAGTTTCTGAACAATACCAACTTTTATTGTTAATTGAAGTTCAATTTGACCATTATTCAGATGTTCCAAGACTGCATGTAATGCATGACATCTTCCACACAATATATTATGTGCTGCTTTGAAAGAGGTCGAGCACCACATGCAGTTCTTGGAACATCTGAATGGTGGTCATATTGAACTTCAATTAACAATAAAAGTTGGCATGTATTGTTCAGAAACTTGATGTGTACTGTCTCATTTGGCAATTACACATTCCTTAATCTTGCCTTAATCCCACATTCTACACTTCTGCAGTGCCACAATCCCCCTGTTGGCAACTTTTGGTACTAAATTTGTTTTCTTTCAAAATCAAAACTGCATGTTTCAATTTGTACGTCCACCGAATTTTGTTACGTTTCGTCCAATACATGACGTGCTAGAGAGTTCTGAACACCTCACATTATTTTATGGCCATCCAGTATATTGAGCAGTGGATGAAAATATAAATGCTGAAAAAACTGATAATGATTAATTTGTAGTAATACCAAAGAATGGCTTGGGGCTTTAGCATCTCCATGATCTCTCCAAAGGCATTCCAAATAAGAATAACAATCTATGTATAAATAATATGCTTGCTATATAAATGGTATTCAACACAAGTCCCCAGATTCCCTTACAAAATGAGCTTGTTATCCCTAAGCCTGACAGATGCAAAAATTTTGGAGTTACTACTACTGAATTGTAATCCTCATATATTCTGATGATAATACAGTATATTCAGAGAAATTAAAGTAGAAAAATGCATATCAAAAATTTTTTAAGTCTATAAATAACTGAGTTCTGCTGCTTCTAATAACACAAGAAATCACAACAAGCACTTGAAGCAGGATAAATACACTAATTTATTATTAGTATATGTAGTGCATATTATATATATCTAATAATAAATTAGTGTATTTTTCCTGCTTCAAGTGCTTGTTGTGATTTCTTTTTTAAGTCTAATGAGTAATTTAAATTTGATAGAACTCATATCATTTTCACACTTAATACGTCTGCTGAGTACATCCTTGGATTTGTATACCCAAAACACTTGAAAAGGGGAATTTATAGAATCCTATTACATGGCTATATTAATTAAGAGTAAAATTACATAGGAAGAATTGGTAGAAATTTTGAAGAACATTTAAAAGAGTATATAAGAAATGCTAAGTTAAGCCATAGATCAACCATACTATATTTGTAAAACAAAGAGCAAATTCTATTGTTTAAATGGGATCAAGTAAGAGATTTCAGGAATGTTAAAGATAACTGGTTTAACCAATTTAGCACAGCTATTTCAGCTTTAATACATTTTATACTTATTTATTTTTATTACTTTTTTTATTTATTCTTATACTTTTACTGTAATTCATCGTTTTATTTTATCATCAATTTTTTATATTTGTATTAATTGTCTACATTATTTATAAGTTACTGATATTTTGATATAATTTAACTTAAATAAAAATAGAATATTAATTGAAAAAATGAAAGTTGTTGGTTATTGAAATTCATATATAGTACATTGAAAAAAAATTTAAAACTATAGAACAGTTATTGTTTAGATAATGATTTAAACTGAAATTTTTTAAATAATTAAGATAATTCTAAAGATCTTTTCTGAATAGTTATTCTGATATGTAAGTATGAAATTAATTATGTAATTTCAGCCAAAATGTTTAAAATTATATTTCAGTAATGTATTTTAATATTTTTAGTGAAAAATGTTTTCAGTATACAAAAATAATTTATTATTTGTTCAATAACCACTATGGTCTAAGTTAAACATTAATAATTTTTTATTTCTTACTATTAACATTATTATTTATAGTTATCTTTTAGGAAAAAAGTATAGATACTTCAGAGTTTAGAATGAATATATTATAAATTTTATTAATAAAATTATTATATTGGTTAGTCTAGAAAAACTATAAAAATAATTAATAATATACAATTTTGGCTATATGTTTTGTTGTTGATCTAACATTATATCAATGAATATTTATATTATTTGAATTGTTTATAATTTATTGAATATTTTTAAAAATTTCTTAATTAATGTTATTTAGAATATGCATATTTCTGTTTTCATACAAATCATTTAGAGCACAATAATAAATATATGCTAATAGATTGACAAATCTCTCGGCAATACATATATCCAATTTGTATACATATGTTTTGTATAATAATGACATTTTGTTTTATTTTTAATATAATAATAATTGCATTTAATTGAAAAAATGTCAATTATATTAGGAAAAATGCAATCATTTAAAATGACATTATTAAACTATTTGATAACATTCTTTGTTCTTAATATTCTTTTTTTCTTCTGCTTCCTTACCATAACAAACCCTTCTTTATTCCTGCTATCTTATAATATTTCCTGTCCATTTTCTGGTACCTGAATATCTTTAATTTCC
This sequence comes from Olivierus martensii, assembly GCA_000484575.1. NCBI lineage: Eukaryota > Metazoa > Arthropoda > Arachnida > Scorpiones > Buthidae > Olivierus > Olivierus martensii. Next base: position 24,854 of record AYEL01080561.1, read on the forward strand.
CAATCTATATTGATGATCCTGTAATTAATCCCCTTCTCTCAGGTTTTTGGAAATGTGTACCTTGATCCAGACACAGACATCAATCGACATAACAACTTCCAAACCTTCATACAATCTTTGTTGTTATTATTTAGGTGAGTTGTTGCAAAACACCTAACACTTCACATTACTTGTTGAAATATCTAATCCCTAATATTTCAAAACAGTTTCACTTGGATTATCTTTTGCATGTTTTCTTCTTTGATTAATTTCTAACTGTTTGCCTGATTTTCCTCACCTCTTTTTCTATAATATACCAGCCAACTGATTATCTATGAAATTTATATTAAATTTTATTAATTTAAAAATAAATAAAATATGCTTTATATTTACAGTTATCTATATTATTACAAGTAACCAAAAGAAGTTTAACAGTAAATTCAGTACACTTGTTCAAGGACCTGTATAATGTTATATTAATTAACTATTAATCTTAAAACAAATTTATTATACTTAAAAAGAATTTCTAAATAAATTAAATATTTTAATTTTTTTATAAACAATTTTCTTATGCTAGTTTAATTAATTGTTAAACAATTTTTTCAAAATGTTACACAAGAAAATTGTAATATAAGATCTCGAACTGTAAAATTCAATTGAATGGGCATGTTGAGAAAATCAGTGCTTGTCATATAAATGGTATGAGCTTTCCAGAGATTTAGTTACATTATCTACTGTGCTGGAAATCTCATTTGGGCAATAAAATATTTTGAAAATAAATGATCGATTTTTAAATTGTGTATATTCAAAATTCATTAAATGTTTAATTTATAAATTTAATATAGTATTATATAGTTTAATTTGAAAATGTCATCATTTTTGATTTTTTAATTTTACTTAGACAAATAATTACCAAAGTATAGTAACAGAAAAACAGAATATTGAAATTACTTATTTTATTTTAAATTTATGCATTTAGACAATCAAATATTTTCATTTCTTTCAAGTAATGATTTATAACTTTAAGAACTTTAAGAATACAGCATTTAATTTTTATAATTTTATTATTAAATTTTTATGTAATTTATGAATTGAATAAATTCTTCTTGAATAATGAAAATATAATTATTAATATTATATTTATTGTCGTCTTTTTATTAAATTGTAAAATATTATATTTTGTCAAATTTTACTTACTAGATATGCATTAGGAATCAATATATCTATCTTCTGTCTATCTTATATGTTAAAATTGGAGATAAATAATAGCAAAATTTCTTTTAATATATTAATATTGAGATAATAATTGTAAAATATTTGAATGCAAAGATAGGATTATTCATTTCTTTAATTTATAGTTCAAACTTATATTTTGGATACCATTTACATTGAATTTTAAAAAGCTCTTATTTCATTTCATTAATAATTGAAGAATGTGATCCCAAAACACGTTCAGTCCATTTTGATCATTTTTTTTTATTTCATGAAATAAAAAAATGATCAAAATGGATTGAATGCGTTTTGGGATCACATTCTTCAATTCTTTATGTTAATCTTATAAAAATAACAAATTTTTTATATCTAATATTTTTTAATTCTCTTCTGTAAACTTTGCTAAATTTTATTGTAATATTTTGTATAGAATAATTTTTGATAGCTCAAATTCTTTTTTATGTTTTTAGATTTTACCTCTAATTCTAATTTCATTGATGTAGATGAAAATATTATAAAGTAACTATAATAGACTTGTCTTTAAATATTTCATTTTTAATCATATCTTTATTTGCTCTAGGTTATATTATTTGAATATTACTAGTAAAAAATTTTTCAAATCATTTAATTTATGCAAGTAATATATAGAGACTTTTAAAGAATATTATTACTAATATATTTGGGATAAGTGAAATAAGTTTGCTGATCTAGTAAACAGATTTGTAATTTTAACTCATAGTTTTTCTTTCTTTCTCTGTTTATTTAGAGAGTATTTTTCTAAAAGTATGAGAAAATAATATATAAATAAAAAATATTATGTCCCCTTATTATAAATTTAATAAATGATCAAACATTTTCAAGCAATCTAAGTAAGGTTGTTCTCTGTACTCTTTCAAAATATTTTTGGCTATTCATATAGTCTGCTTTAATTAAACCTACTTTAATTATTTTACTTGCATTTTGATCAAAATAAACTAAGTGGATAGCCAAAAGTTTTTTAGAGATTATAAAGTACTCCTTTATTTAGAGACTAGAATGCTATCAAATTATTGATCAATTTAAAATTTATTAATTGCTAAAATTACTTTTAGGCCTATATACTCATGTATAAGCCAAGGAGTTTTGCCCAGACTTGCTTTCTGGACAATACTCTGTGGCTTATAAATGAGTATATAACTGGTGGCGAAATTGTGGCTCACAAGCCATATGTGGCTCTTTGGTACCTTTAATGTGGCTCCATACCATGAAAGTGAATAGTAAATATGAAGCAAATACTTATTTAAGTTAAACAAATTACAGATATATCATTTTTTTTATCTATTATAAAAAGTAGTATGCATCTATATGAAATAAATGAATCTGAAATTAACAATTTTTGAAATCATTTTTAAAATTACCTGAAAAACTGATGCTTTTTTCATTGGTCAAGAAAAAAAATGCGACTCTCAAGTAGTTGAGATTCTCCTATATGGCTCATAGTGACATGAAGTTTGGCCACCCCTGTTATATAAAGAGGATTGGTTTATACATAGATCAATCAAAAATCAAAAAATTTTCAGCAAGATTATAAGATTTGCTGATTCAGTCACACCTTCATACGAACTGTGTGCTCTGCCAAATTTATTCCTAGTGAAGATCATCTTATTGATTCTTTCAATATTTTTGTTAAAAAATGTGGATAGATATGACTGTGCATAAATTAATATTTTAATAGATATTTATATATTAGATACTGTACAGATATAATCAATGGTGGAATTCAAATAATTTAACAACCTGTTTGCTGTCATAATGTCTTTTATAAGTATAAAAAAACAATACACCAAAAGGTAGTTTATTATTTCATACATGTTAGTGTAGTATTTCATCAAAGGTATAACGAATTTATATAATATATATATATACATAATAAATGTATGAATCAAGAAAATTGAACTAACATTTCACTATTTTCAAAAGTTACTATATTAAACAGTATTCTCCTTAACTCATGCACCATCTCCATTTATTGCTAATTACTGAGGAGTCTACTTTGGTAATTGGTTGAACAACACTTTACTGCTTACTCCACCACATCGATATTCGTACAAAGAGTGTCAACATAATTCTATGTTAATTGAAAATTTTCCAAAAACATTAAATATAACCCTCATTGACCAAAACTGTCCTTTTGATAAAAAATTAGCCAAATCGCATTAGACATTATTCTGTTAATTTTTCAACAGTTCATTGCAGTCCTGGGAGAATTAAAACAATTCCTAAGTATTAATAAAATAATAAAACTATTTAAAAGTACATAATCTCATTTTTATTATACCTTTTAATATGAATGCTTGAAAATTACTAATTTAATAAATAATAAAAAATGGAAAAATGCTAATAAAATTAAAAATTTTTATAAAGTATATTTAGAAGAATATCAGAGACATGTGAAGACTTCAGATTTATCAGCAAAATGTCTTAATTAATCTGTTTATGCACAAAAACAGTGAATAAATTATTGAAAATATGCTATTTATACTTTGATATCTAATTGCAGAAGGATACACTATTGTGTGCTATGCCACCAGATGATGTTATTTCATGACATCATTGCCAATTCAAAGTGGAACAGACTATAGTTTATAAACCTATGTGCAATGTTTTATCTGTACCTGTTATGTGCTTATTATTTATTTAGTTTTATATTTATTATATTAGACCACCAATATTTATTATAATATATAAAATTATATGTAAATTATTTTTGTAATCTATTTATTCCTATTATTATGTATACTTGTATCATGTTAAATTTAAATGTATAAGCACTGTTCTATTCTATAATTCCATAGTTCTTTGTAAGTTTGTTATAATAATTTTTGCTGATGATGACCAATACATGGTCAAAAATGATCAAATAAAATTACAGGTACTCCTCACTTAATGGCCTATCTGTTTAACAACTGCTCGAACTTACGTCCGAGTTTAAGACTATTTTTTTTAATGGAATATTCTCATCTATGGACAAAATGAACATTACTTTGGGCACTTAGAATATATTGTTATGCAGATGAATGTTAAAAAAGCATAAGGAATATAAATTTGTAATTTCCACATTGGATGGCTGCCCAGATGCCCACCTTAGAGAGAACCCTGATTTCAAGTGCTATTTTAACAATCAGTTTGCTGAACTCAACAAAAAATTAGATATCGGTTCTGCTGAACTGGTATGAACTGGCTGAATCCCACCACTGAATATACAAGGGTAAATCAAAAAGTAAAGGCAATTTCACATAACATCTTTATTTCACACAAGACAAAGAAATACACATATCACTTTTCCACATATGCCCCCTGCATGGCAATGCACTTTTGGTATTGTGCAATCAGCTTCTGTATCCCATCTGCAAAGAAGGTTTTTGATTGCTCACAAATCCACATTTGCACCACCAACTGGATCTCATCATCTGACCAGAACCGATGATCATGCAGCAGCACCTTCAAAGAGCTAAAGATGTGGTAGTCGGATTTCACCAGATCAGGGCTGTACGGAGGATGGGGAAGCAATTCAAAGCCAAGCCAGTGCACAGTGTCTATTGTTGCCCTTGCTGTATGAGGCTTGGCATTATGGTGGAGTATGAATATCCTCTTAGACAATAGTCCTCATCGGTTTTGATGAATTGCAGGTTTCAGTTTATCTTGCAGGACTGCACAATAATTTGCACTATTCACTGTTTCACCATGCGGGTGGAACTCTGCCAGGATCAGTCCCTTCACATCCCATAACAGTGTTAGCATCACTTTTCTACAGGGCGGCTGTTGTTTGAATTTCTTGCATACAGGGAGCAATAGATGTTTCCATTCCAGGCTTTGCTGCTTACTTTCTGGTTCGTAGTGGTGAACCCATGTTTCGATGTTTACGATTTGTTCCAAGATAATGAGATCGGCTTCATAGCGTTGGAGGAACTGAGTAGCCACTGTGACAGGCTACTGTTGATGCTCAACTGTGAGTTCCTTGGGTACCTACCTCACATAAACTTTATGGTACCCTAATTGATGCTCAACTGTGAGTTCCTTGGGTACCTACCTCACATAAACTTTATGGTACCCTAATTCATCATGCACTATTGCATATGCTGATCTGAAACTGATGTCCAAGAGTTCCACCACTTGTGCTATTGTGATTCTTTGATCATCCCTGATAATGATATCCACCCATTGGCATTTTCTTTTATGCAGGATGTTTTTGGGTGTCCACTTCGATTTTCATCCATTACACATGCATCCTGCTTTAAAATGGTCCATCCACTCATATACCTTTTGTTGAGTCATGGTGCTTGCTCCAAACTGTGCTAACAGCCGATGGTGGATGTCTGCTGGTTTGACTCCCTCCGACTAAAGAAAGCACACTATGATGCACTGTTTTTGATGGTGCATTCATAGAGTGGTGCATCCATAAGTGTGACCTTTTTGCTCTGTGACACTCGATTGAATAGGGCAGTGATGGAAACTCCTACTTCCACGTCACTCCAAGTATGCATGCGGTGATGTCAGACACATCAGTCTTTGTTTATTCCTGCGAAAACACAAAATTGTCTTTAGTTTTTGATTTATCCTTGTAATTGAAAATATACAAAGCAATCTCATTGCATCTCCTTTGTACTAGTAGTGCATTCTAAGGTAACAGCTAGATGCACCATATTTATTTCTAAAAATACCTATTTCTTCTCAATTATATTATTTAAAATATGCAGATGTATGTAAATGTTCATATTTAAATAAATTCAAAAATATTAATTTACTGGCCACTTCATAAAATAAAATCAGAAACATGTAGATTGATCTTTTGTAATGAGTAAGCATAGTTGCTGCTAATGCATGTATCATAAGTTAATATTAAAGGAAATATAATGATCTCTGATGTTTTTGATTGGCAATTTGTGCATTTTCAGATAGTTCTGATCATTTAGAAAATACAGGATGATTATTTTTCAGCTGATTTCAGATATCAGATTTGCATTTCCAATGAGCATGTGTGCACTCTTTAGTTACAAAAAATTTCCATTGCATATTTTGATTCTGATTTTTTTATCATTTAAACTTTGTTAAATATTTTTGTTGAGAGATTTGGAAATGATAAAATATTTTAAATATTAAATAAAAGCAAACAATAAGCCAAATAAGTAAGAAAAATTGTTTATTAAAAAACGTTTTCGGCTATCCACGTAGCCTGCTCAGTTTTAATACTTTTAAATATTTCTTTGATGTTTTATGCTGAATAAACATTTCAATAAAATCATATTATAGAAAAACATGACCGGATACAACATAATGTGACAAATTTGCATTCTGCTCTCCATCCAGCTTTTTCTTCATGTGTTTGCATCACAATATTTCAATGCTGTAAGTCTGGTATTTCATCTAAATGGCCTTATTTATTCCAGTAGTAACAAGATTTAGAATATTTTTTAAATTATAAAAGAAATTATTGATTTATTTCAATGAATATCATATTGTTTTAACATTTGAAAGTTAAAGATCATCTTATATATGGGTTTCACATTTTTAACTGATTTTCAAATTCTGAAGTTGGAGGGGTTGACTTATATATGACTATATATGGCAATTAAATTTAATCTATGATGTATCTAATTTTTTCATCAAAATTCATATTGCATTTTTATAATTTAAAATTATATAATTTTGTATATTTCTTTTTCACATAGTTAGAGACAGATGTTTTATAAATTAATTTTATATTCTGAGATTAATTTTTATAATTTCTTCTGTGACAAAAATTTTATTATTCTTTTTACTCTGTTACACTGCCAAAAAGACTTTAGAACAAGGATTCCCAACCTTTTTTTTTTGCATTGACCCCTTTTAAAAGAATGGTTTTCTTCATAGACCCCCTTACATTTTTCTCTATAATATACAGCATACAACATAATCATAATACAAATAATTGCACATAAATAACCTAAAGATAACAATTTAGACTAAGATTATGAACAAATGTTTTGAAAAAAATGATTAATTAGATTTATGTATTATTATTTTTTTGTACTACTATTATTTTTACTTTTACAAAAACAAACAAATTTTCAGAAACAAAATCACACATTCTAATTGCACAAAAGTTTGATATTAATTAATGTGATGGCTGCACTCGATGTATTGATGCAATTTTTCTAATATTTGGCATAAAATTGCTTAACTTAATTCTTAAATCACCTTGTTCAAAAATATTCAACCTGTTTCTTGTTTTCCGTAGTAAATTATTGACTTGACTAAAGCCTGCTTTCACTAGTTAAGAAGAGGGAAAAGTCAAATAATGCTGGTTCAGTAACAACTTTTATTTGGGGATATTTCTCTCGGATGACTTTTAAATTCCAACACTTAGCATACCCATATGTTTCAAATAAGACTTGTGCGTGCCTCAATAGACCCCTTAATCATCATTGACCCCCTTTAAAATTTCATCGATCCCCAGAGGGTCGATATTGACCCCATTAAGAATTGCCTGCTTTAGAAACAAAACTAACAGCACACTACCAGGAAAATATTTCATATCACATATGAACTAATTAAATCACATAAAATCAGTAGCGCTTTCAATTTATTACAAAATCCTCTTCAGCTACAACATAAAGTTCAAGAATGTACACAATTCCATAGAACACACTTAATTCCATTTACATTTCAAAAATTACGGTTACCATAGCAACATAAATATCAACAATACTCTTTAAGTACATATGTAATAAGAATTAATAAGATTATAATTATATAAGATACAGGCTTCTTATCATTATAAACAACAACCACAAAATATACATAATAAATGTATCATCTTATTGATTCTTTCAATATTTTTGTTAAAAAATGTGGATAGATATGACTGTGCATAAATTAATATTTTAATAGATATTTATATATTAGATACTGTACAGATATAATCAATGGTGGAATTCAAATAATTTAACAACCTGTTTGCTGTCATAATGTCATATAATATATATATATACATAATAAATGTATGAATCAAGAAAATTGAACTAACATTTCACTATTTTCAAAAGTTACTATATTAAACAGTATTCTCCTTAACTCATGCACCATCTCCATTTATTGCTAATTACTGAGGAGTCTACTTTGGTAATTGGTTGAACAACACTTTACTGCTTACTCCACCACATCGATATTCGTACAAAGAGTGTCAACATAATTCTATGTTAATTGAAAATTTTCCAAAAACATTAAATATAACCCTCATTGACCAAAACTGTCCTTTTGATAAAAAATTAGCCAAATCGCATTAGACATTATTCTGTTAATTTTTCAACAGTTCATTGCAGTCCTGGGAGAATTAAAACAATTCCTAAGTATTAATAAAATAATAAAACTATTTAAAAGTACATAATCTCATTTTTATTATACCTTTTAATATGAATGCTTGAAAATTACTAATTTAATAAATAATAATATCTTCGACGTGCTGCAACATTTCTGGCGTGGCAATCTCCACCAGCCGACCAGCTCTATGTTTATCTTCGATACTTGTCCACCCTTCCGAGAACTTCTGCACCCAATTATGGATTGCCTGACGTGACAGGCAATGTTCACCATACACGGAATACATGAAATACGTTTAATAATATATTTAAATTTGTATTACATTTTGTTTCATAAACCAATAGCTAATAATGAAAATTAACTATCACAGAAAACAGTGCAGCTAAATAATAGAACATTTTGCAAATAATATTTTTGAAATCATTGCTTTAAACTTGCCAAATGTTATCCAATTCAGGAATGAGGTAATGTCCTCTATGTGAGATTTTGTATTATAATTAATAGTTCTTCTTGGAATATTTGTAATGTTGAGATGCATATCTCTGAGATATTGGTCCACTTTTTATCATTTTAATGCATTCCTGTAATGTCTCTTTTGAATAATTCTGTCATGACATCATTGCCAATTCAAAGTGGAACAGACTATAGTTTATAAACCTATGTGCAATGTTTTATCTGTACCTGTTATGTGCTTATTATTTATTTAGTTTTATATTTATTATATTAGACCACCAATATTTATTATAATATATAAAATTATATGTAAATTATTTTTGTAATCTATTTATTCCTATTATTATGTATACTTGTATCATGTTAAATTTAAATGTATAAGCACTGTTCTATTCTATAATTCCATAGTTCTTTGTAAGTTTGTTATAATAATTTTTGCTGATGATGACCAATACATGGTCAAAAATGATCAAATAAAATTACAGGTACTCCTCACTTAATGGCCTATCTGTTTAACAACTGCTCGAACTTACGTCCGAGTTTAAGACTATTTTTTTTAATGGAATATTTGGTTTTTGCTCATGCGCATCACTTACGACTTTTGTTTGTAATTTCCCCGCACTCGTAGTTCCAAAACTACGAGTTGGATGTTCCATATTCCACTGTGAGAAAAATTCTTTGAAAAATAATTCATTTTTAATCTTGCAAAATCATCCACCAGCATAAGCAGCTGCAAAGAGATGATCCTAAAAAAATTATGTTTGTTGTAATGTTTTTGGCCAGAATGGAAGCAACTGAGCAAAAAATCCTGAAGAAAAATACTGTACTTTGGGCATAATTAAGATATAAATTTTTAATTTGAAATTTGTTTCCAATATTTTAAATATAGGAACAAGTTTTCGCTTACCGACCAATTCGTTCTATGACCGAGTCATGAGAACGCAACCCAGTTGTTAAGTGAGGAGTACCTGTATATGTATTTCTGCTACTTAGTGCTGTGTTTATTTTCTCCTATCTAAATATTAAACTAAGACAAATCTAAAATGAAATTTAAAATTTTTATCTTTATCCTTTTCAAAATTTGAGAAACAGATTGAATTTCCTTAAATTTTTTTATTTTAAAATTAAAAGAAAATAAAGCAGTTAAAAGAGTACAGAAAATTTGCATAAATTGTGTTTTCCAATAGTGGATAAATGCAAGTATTGCAGGCATATTATTTAAAGTTATTGAAAAATGCAGCTCACTCTTCCTGATTGTGCTTTAATTGTTAATTTATTCTACATTAATGGATGCAATGCAGCAATCAATTTATCTGAATTTAGGCACCTAAAAAGCATTCATAAAGGTCCTTTATCGATCCCTGAAATTAGATGAATGAATAAAAATTTTAATATATTGGATCCTTTCTTATTAAGACTAGAAGAAGAAGAAAACCTGTTTCACTTAAAGATAACAGAAAAACTTTCTACTACTATTCATGGACTCACCCATGAATAATGCAGCTGAATTAAGAAAAACACATAAGTAGCAAGGCAATTGGATGTTCCATATTCCACTGTGAGAAAAATTCTTTGAAAAATAATTCATTTTTAATCTTGCAAAATCATCCACCAGCATATGAAGCTGCAAAGAGATGATTCTAAAAAAATGATGTTTGCTGTAATATTTTTGGCCAGAATGGAAGCAAATGATGCTTTTCCATGGAACATTCTTTGGGAAATGTGAACTTCCAACAAAATAGAGCTCTGTAAAGCACCTCGTCATTGTATCACGTGATTCGTTAGCTCATTTGTTAATCGTTATTTTTTTTTTATCACAATCAATTCAAATCTGATAATATCATTATTAAAATTAATAAAATTATAACCATATTAAAAAAATATTTTTAAGTAAATGATAATTGACATATAGTAATGAAAACAAATTATTTAATTAATTAAAAATAGATGTGGAACAGTTCACTAGTTTTTAGTTTCTTAAAGATGATTTCTAGATGATTATTATTTTAAATTCTGCGAACAAAGTCTGATTCTATTGTTCGTTTGTGTTGTATATTACTTGAAACCTGCAAGTGGTATGACATCACAGTTTTGGATTCCATTAGAAGAAAAAAAAAGTCTATCTGAGATCCTTCAGTTCATATAGACAATAAATCTGCAAGTGCCTGTCACTGTTCATTCACTCTCAAAAGGCAAAATCAAATCTTATCTGTATAATAATTAACACAACTTCTTTACTACGCTGCTCCATAATTTCGACACACTAGTAAAATAGTAAAATTTCAGCTCACTTTGGTGTACGGATTGCGTTTACATCCTGCCAAAGTGAGCTGAAATTTTACTATTTTACTAGTGTGTATAATAATTGTTGAATCTATAAGTTGCTAATCAGTGTTTACAGGTTCATTTGTCAAAAAACTACGAAGTAAGCCCAATTGTCCTTCTGGTGAAGATTGATAATTAAAAACTGTTTTCGTGAACAATTCATTTTATTAATGTTAATTTTTTTGTAGCAAATATAATAAATAAATGATATTTTCCATATTTTTAGGACATTTTAAATAAGTTTTATCTGCATTTTTAATATTTACTATGGTTATGGGGAGGAGCCGGAACGAATTAATCAATTTTCAATTAAATCTTATTGGGAATCGCACCTTGGATAACAACGGTTTTGGTTAATGATGGTAATCCTGGAATGGATTACCGTTGTTAACCATGGTATCACTGTATATTTTTAATTATTTCATATTTTCAAGCAGCTGAGACATTCTTTCCTGGGTGATCATTAATAGCATTTTTGAATAGGACTTTTTTAGGATTTGTAGTGTTTCAGTAATCATCTGCTACTATGATAGCATACTTTTCCAATATTTAAAATTTTTTAAATTTTTGTTTTCATATAATATTAATTTTTTGTACATTTATGATTTTGTATTCTGTATGGTAGCTGAAGATAGTCACTAATTTGACTGAAACTTTCTAAAGTTTTCTATTAAAAGGTATTTTATTTTTATATAACTGCTTTTAAATGCTTTTCTTTCAGTGAGTGCACATTCTATTTTGTAATCTCCTCTGCACTCACCAAAAATTCGCTATCTAGTGTGGTCTTCCTTAAGCCATACTATTTTTAATAATTATAGCCAGCAGGTGCAGTAACTCGCTCTATTACAGCACAAAGGTATCATCACATGCTACATGGCTTCATAATTTCACAAATGCAAAAAAGAGGATGTGTGGATGGGACAATTTTTCATGTAAGATGGGGGCTCCACTTCATATTGCACAACCAATGCAGCAGTTTTTATGAGATCATTTCACTGAAGTAAGAATAATTAGTTGCTGTTTTCCCATAGCTTTGTCACTACAATTACTTCATCTTGCACTATGGGATTTTTGGCTATGGAGTTATCCTAAGGCCAGTATCTTTCAAGAAGTGTCTGTCCCTAGCCTGGCTATTTTAAAAGACAACATAATGAAGCATATGTGGAACATTTCTCCGGAAATGTTCCATTCTGCAATCAAATACACTGTGTATAAAATGCAATTTCTGGTTCAAAATAAAGGTTATCATGTCAAAGTTCAACTTCAACATCACTGACATCTTTGAATATTATGAATAAATGATGAATAAGTTTGAAGTTGTGAAATAATTTCCTATGGCAGTTTATTTAAATTTCTTTGTTTTTTGCAAAGGAAAAATGTAAAAACTTAAAATTTCATTTTAGATTTGTCTTTTAGTTATTTATTTTTTGTGTTTTTTCCATGTATTTCCTTTGTATAGCACCATATTTTCCCTTATCAGCAGATTTTGAAATAAACATTTTTTGAAAACATTCTGGAGTCCTTTTTCTCATCACTTTAATAGTGTATGCACAAATTTTTGTGCCACTTTGCTTATTATTTACAGCTACAGAGAGCTCTGAATAGGAAAATTAATTATAATTATCTTATATACGAGGGCGATTCAATAAGTAAGTTACAAATCGTGATTTAAAAGAAATGAATGGAGATAATAACATACAAACAACATTTATTTTTCAACATAATCTCCATACATATTTAAAGGACTTGTCCCACCGTTTTACAAGTCCCTGGAAACCTGTGGCATAAAATTCTTTTGGTTGCTGTTGGAACCATGACGTTCATCGTCAGGAAAGCGTTCTACCGAAAAATGATGTTTCAAAGGGCCAACACCTCTTTCAACCACTTCATCATCAGGAAAGCATTCTCCCGAAAGATGATGTTTCAAAGGGCCAAACATGTGGAAATCGCTCAGGGCGAGGTCCGGGCTGTAAGGTGGATGTTGGAGGACCTCCTACTTGAATGACCTCTGCGATGCTGTGGTCTGATTGGCACTATGAGGATGAGCATTGTCATGCAGCAGCAACACCCCTTTATTGAGGAGGCCTAGTTGCTTCTGGTGAATGACGGCACAAAGTTTCGTCAGAATCGTGCAGTACAAGGCAGACGTAACTGTGTGGCCACGTTGCTGGAATTCGGTGAGCAGTACACCTTGGCAATCCCAGAACACCGTCAA